>WNWK01003803.1:0-42500 GCA_009830355.1 Cherax destructor
AAGTGCTCCCCATTTGGTTAAAACCCCCACGAACTCACTCAACATTTCCCAAGTTCTCTCTCTCTCCTCTACACTTCTCTTTCTCCGGGTGCATAAACACTTACTATAACCCACTTTTCACATCCAACCTTTATTTTACTCCACATAATCCTTGAATTTATACAAACTACTTTCATTACGTGCTATATCATCCTTTTATACTTATTTATCCTCTTTTTCATAAAATATGTATTACTTATTACCAAACCTCTTTCTACACATAGCTCAATTAACGGTTCCCCATTTACATTTACCCTGGCACCCCAAATTTACCTACTACTCCCTCCACAACATTTTCCCACTTTAGCATTAAGAACCCCAACCACAAGTATCTCTCATTTGGTTCAAAACTCCCCACGCACTCACTCAACATTTCCCAAGATCTCTCTCTCCCCTCTACACTTCTCTCTTCCCCAGGTGCATAAACACTTACTATAACCTACTTTTCACATCCAACCTTTATTTTACTCCACATAATCCTTAAATTTTATACATTTATATTCCCTCTTTACCTGCCATAACTGATTATTCAACATTATTGCCCTCCTTCTTTAGCTCTAACTCTATTTGAAACCCCTGCCCCTAATCCCATTTATTTCTCCCACTGAAACTCTCCTACCCCCTTCAGCTTTGTCTCACTTAAAGCCAGCTCCTTTTCATTCATAACATTTCCATCATCTCTTTCTTATCATTCCACAACATCCACGGACATTCAAACATCCCACTTTAACGGTTTTCTTTTTTTCTTTTTAATAAATCTATACAGGAAAAGAGTTACTAGCTATTTTTCCCCGATCATTCCACTTCCCAACCATTTTGAGATTGAAGAAATACTTCCTAATAGTATCTCTGTGGCTCATCTGTGACTTTAATTTCTAGCTGTGGCCTTGAGTACCTGTGTTCTGCCTCTTGAACAGCTTGTCCTTGTCTATCTTATCAGTTCCCATGAATATTTTGTGTTTTTTATTATGTTCCCTCTGGTTCTTGTCTTCCATTGTCATTAGGTGATATTCCATTACTCTCTCTTTGTAGCTCATGCTCTTTAGCTCAGAAACAAGCCTTGTTGAATACTGCTACACTTTTTCAGTTTCTTAACTTGTTTTCAGGTTTGGGTTTTTCATACTGGTGCTGCATAACCAAAATGGGCCAAACATAAGTTTTAAAAAGGGCCAGGAATGACTTTTGTTGTGATTCCTGAAGGCTACTTTGGGATCTGCCAAATGATATACGTACTACTATGTCTGGTTATACGTCTGCCAATCTACTCACTTCCCCATTATCATGTCCTTTTCTTTCTGTATTAAACTCTTTACACTTTTTTTTTTTTGCATCTCTAGTTAAACCAAGGGCTCTCTCTTGGTCTTTGTTGTTCTACATCTTTCTGGTATGAAGGTTTCCTCAGCTTTCCTTAATTTTCAAACTAATACCCATCATATTATCTATTGATTTACTTTCCAATTCACTGTCCCAAGCCACTACATTCGGGAAAGTCTATCAATCCCTCAAAATTCTGCCTTCTAAAGTCTGGTTTTCATGCTCACCACCTACTGTATTACTCTCTACCTCTACCTGTTCACACTATCTCAGTGAAGCATTATACCAGTCTCTAATGCTACACAGCATTATACAGGTCACTAATACTACACAGCTTTATACTTGTCACTAATACTACACAGCATCAACACTGGTCACTAACACTACACAGCACTACACTGGTTAATGTTTCACTACTACTACTATTACTACATAACACTACATTTTTTATTCCTTCACTACTTCCTCAGACACTGTCACTCACAACTCTTTCACTGCTTGGCAGACAATAGCAAAAGCCGACAAGTGGAAATAAAGACAGGTAGCAGAGAATCTTTTAAATTCAATGCTATGCCTAAGGCTCGGCTGTATTGAGTAGACAGGAATAAGCAAACTACGCTGCCCTTTTACTATGGCAAATGAACATTAAAAGGTCAGGCTTGGATAGACAGGTCACATGAGATCATAAATTGTGAGATCAAGTATAAGTGAGGTCAGGTATTGGTAAGAGTAGGGGTGGGGATAGGGTGACAAGTTCATTATATGAATCATGGAGAGTGTTAGTAGTAGGTCCAGCCAACATATACATTCCATTCAATGGTTTTTGTGAAGTGGATCATTGCTGCTTCCATAATTCTGCTTATGATCTTGTTGTTCTTCCCAAGTTCATATGAGAATGAAGGATTCAATGTACTACTCATGAGTGTTTTGTATTATCCTATTGCAGGCACATTTATGTTCCTGAAGGCATTCTTAAGGTCTCTGCCAGTCTCCCAACAAAGAATTTATTGCATCCACTACAAGGTAATTGTGGTAAATTTTGCTGGGGATAAATTCTGTTGCAATAAATTTTATGAAATACTATAAAGCATACCTTGCAGTTGCAATAAATTCTGTATTGGGGGAGACTGACAGAGACCTTCAGACACACCTTCTGGAGCATAAACATGCCTGCAGGAGGGATAAAAATAAAAATGTGTGAGAATACATCACATCCCTTTATTCTCACATCATGGACTTAGAAGAGCACAACTGTTACATCCAAAAAAAGATCAAACAGAATTCTGAAACAGCAATGACCCCTCACAAAATCACTGAGCAAGACAGTGTAATTGAAATGTTGTCTAGACCCAACCAGCACTATCCTCACCCAGTACAGTAAGTTCTCATTTAACATCATTGACGGGTTTTTAGAAACTGCCACTTTAAGAAAAAAGCATATAAAAAAAACCCAAATTTACACAGACTAATTGACATAACCATCGGGGGGTGCACAGTCACCTCTACCCTCAGTGCAACAGGGTTAAATCAAGGAATAAATGTTTGCCAAGCAAAAATTGTAAGGAGTGCCCCTCCACCACCACGAAGTTCAAAAAAAAATGTGAAAACCCACACAGACAGGGGCCCCTAGTCAGGAATCTTTTTTTTCTCATCAAAAATTATAACAAAATGAAGTTGAAGGGAAATGACAAAGGGTGAGGACTTACTGTACTGGATGGGGATAGGGTGTTAATATCCAACCTCATCCACACTTGATCTCGAAATTTTTATGGCCATATGGGGACCTATGTTTACCCAAGTCTAACCTCAAGGTGCCTGTTTGCTTTATAAGGTGATGTATTTGCCTTTTGAATGTGCCATACATGATAATGCCTATTAAAAAAAACACTGTATAAAAAAAATTCCGTTAGCAGTGACTATCTCTCTTTTGCCCAACAGACCACTAACCACACAACTCTCTATATTTATGAACTTAAATTTTTTCTTTTTAAAACAGTCTTTTACATATATAATTAAGTCACATTTTATTCTTAAAAAAAGAGTCTTGCTTCACTCTGTTGCTTCTCTGCAGAGAGTCTTGCTTCATCTCTGTTGCTTCTCTGCACAGTTTTGCTTCATCTCTGTTCTTCTCTGCACAGAGTCTTGTTTTATCTCTTTTGCTTCTCTGCACAGGTCTTGCTTCATCTCTTTTGCTTCTCTGCACAAAATTTTGCTTCATCTCTTTTTGCTTCTCTGCACACTGTCTCTATGGTAACAATCCATTAACATTTGTGACACTTTATTTTTTTTTTTTTTTGCTGAATATAATTTTCTTCTTGTAAAGCAAAGCTGATTACTGCTAGTTCCCCAAATTTTTGAACAGCTGTTTCCATTTGCCACAACTTTTCAGTCTGATGGTTTGTAGCAACAAAAAAAGCTATAACCCGGACCTATTCTATAATTACATCTTTGAGTTTAGTGGGGGCCCCGGCCTCCTTTTTAAATTTTTGGGGGACTGACAATGAGCCTTATCATATCCTTTTTTGGGGAAACCTTGTAAAAGAGTCGCTAAAGTGTCATGGCTTAGCTCATTCCGGGAAAATTTTCCACTCTTACATGAATGACAACCACATTAAAGGACTAAACATTTGTTTGGGGAAAATGACAAGATTAAAGTTCAAATAAAGGCACCAAATTCATTCGTTGCTACATACCATTTGTGATTTTCCTCCTTTTTTCAAGGTCTAGGTGTCTGCTGTGATGCACAAGGTTTTTTCAAAATTTAAAAACCCCCAACCCCACTGGTTATAACTTACCCCCCCATAACCCACCCCCAAAAAAATGAGGTAAGGTAAAAAAAAAGGGGAAAATGGCACCATATTTACTGTAAGGTCATCTGTAAATCATAACAAATCAGACATTATCAAAAAAAATTTCTTCAAAACAAAAAAGGGGCATTTTCACACTTTAAAAAAAACTATTTTAATGTTCTTCACACTAGTCACACCACTTTTTCCAAATGGTTTAAAAAGCAAGGGTAATTTGAGCTAAAAATGATTTAAAATTTAAAACAGGGGAAATTTCCCACAACCCAATTCCCCGACGGTTTAAGTGCCAATACCGAAGGGGAATTTTTCCCCAAAGAAATAATAAAAAAATTTGGTTTATTTTGCCCCCCCAAAAAACATTAAAAAAACACCTACAAAAAAACCTTTTTCAAATTTTTCCAGGGGGCTGCTCATAAGTAGAGGGACCACTGTACTATCAAGCCAAGACTTTTTCCCCTTTTTTGACCTCTCTTTTCCTTTAATATTTATCCTCTATCCTTTTATCCTTTAATATTTATCAGTACTATATTAACCTCTTCACTGTCCAAAGTCAAAAATTTAAAAAATTCTCACAGCATCCCATTTTTAAAAAAAAATTTTTCTACAATGGGAAACTTACAGAATTATAAGGTGGAAAGTTAGCAGTCTGGGACCTTGTTAATACCCATACAACGGGACCAGGCGGTTTAGGGTCTTACCCCCCTCAAGAAAATTGGAAAAAATTTTTTTTTTTTTATTAAGACATCGGCCTTTTTCCCCCACCAAGGTGGGGTTTCCCGAAAAAAAAAAAGCTTTATCCTCATTCACTCCATCACGTCTTGCCAGAAGCACGTTTTACACTACAGTTATAAAACTGCAACATAAACCCCTTCAGAGTGAAGCATTGTATATTTTCCCATCTCCAGGACTCAAGCCCGGGCCTGCCGGTTTCCCTGAATCCCTTCATAAAAGATTTTGCTCACATTTCCCCAACAGCACGCCAAACCAAAAACCATTTGTCTCCATTTGCTCCTATCTAACACACTCATGCATGCTTGCTGGAAGTCCAACCCCCTCGACTAAAACCCCCTTTTACCCTCCCCCCAAACCCTTTTCCTGGGGCCCCCCCCATCCCGCCCATCCCTCCACTACAGATTTATACACACTCAAAGTCATTCTTTTTTTTGTTCCATCCCCTACATGTCCAAACCACATCAAAAACCCCCTCCTAAGCCCTCTGGATAATAGTTTTGGTAATCCCGCATTTCCTCCAAAAATTCCCAAAACTACAAATTTCTGCTTATATTCAAAACCACACATTGCCCTCAGACATGACATTCCACTGCCTCCAGCCTTCTCCTTGTTGAAAACATTCACCACCCATGCTTCACACCCATATGTACTCACATACTTTCCCCCTTTTTTGCTTCCATGGAAAAAAGTTTTTTTTGTCTTCACAGACTCCTCTGCAAATTTTGGCTGATTTAAAGCATTTTCCTGAAACCAACCAAAATCATCTGTATTTCAGAAGTATGGCTTCCATTCTATCAAATGAGCCCAAATTAGCCACCAAAAAAACAAAAAACCCATCCTAGAAAATCCCCAAAAGTCACTATTTTAAACCAAACACTAAGTCAAAGTTTTGCTTTTCCCATCATACACTTGGGGAAGCAGGATTCATTTTTTCGGGTACACACTTATCACACAGACCCTTTCCCTTTTTTATCTAGGCAAAAATTTTGCCACCCAGTTTATCTCTGTGAGCTGAGCTAAAAGACATAGATCATGTGAGGGACCCTGGCATCAACAGACAGTGAAAGAATTAAACAAGTCTAAAAAAATTAAATTTAAAAAAAAAATCTGCACAATGATACAAGCAGTCTCCAGTTAACAGAAAAGCTGTTTTAGGAAAAACAGGTTTATAGGTGAAATCATAATTACCCAAAGAAGTTTTTTAAAAAAAAAAATTTTTTTTTTGCATTTTTTGGGGAAAATTAGTTGCAAAACATGAAGTAAGCTAATTCATCTACTAAATGTAAATCTGCATAATTGAATTTTTCCCATGTGAGTTTATGCTATGTGGTAATGAAGTAAACACAAAAACCAACTTGCTCAGTAAGAAACCAATATTTAAAAGAATCCTGGCTAAAGAGTAGGTTTTTTTTTTTTATTACCCAAAAGTAGTATTGAGCCCCCCCATGTATTGAGTTTAATTACCCACAATGGTTTAACACTTCAATTTCTTTTACATGAAACTTTTCCCCACCAAGGTAGAGGAAACCCAAAAAGAAAGGAAACATATTCACTGTTTTTTTATTTAACAGCTGATGTGAATGAATATCAAGAATCAAGTGCCCCTTTGAATGATAATGTGGGAGAGGGTGGATAGGGATGGGTTTGGGACAAGAGGGTGTATAAATCGGGAGGGAAGAAGAAGGGAAAGGGGTCATCTCAAAAACAGTTGGAGAGAGGGGTGTGAGTTTGAACTTCAGGGGGTTTTGGAAGATCCAGAAGGTAGGTGTGGGGGTAGATAGGTTGGGACATGCGCTGTTTTTTATCTTATGTCCTAAATTTTTACGGGCATTAAATATTCATGCTTGAATTGTCAAAAAAAAAGAAAAAACCCCATGTTATGACTAGTACAGGGGAAAACCTAAAGCCGTATGCCCCATTTTTCGTAAAATTTGGTTTTTGACAATTTTTTTGTCAAAATTTGTCCCAGTTTTCGTACACCCGGGGTGGGTTTTTTTTCAGGGGTTAAAAATGGTCCGTACCAAACACGTCCGCATGACTCGGCCAATAATCCATTGTTTTTAAAAATTTTTTTGAGTGCAACTTAAATAAGCCACCCAAGGGGCCAAAGAAAGTTCCGAGGGCCCGCCCTTTTTATAAAAAAGGCGAGAAACAAATAGAGTTCAAGAAAGCACTGAGGAAAATGAACGTGGCATACGATGTTTTATATGCTTTTTGTAACATGTTTCTTTATAATTCTGAAGAAAATATCATAGATGGATTAATGAAAAAGTTTATATTAACGTAAAAACATTTAATGTGCCCAAAAGTGATTTTTATTAGTACATGTATTACGTAATGTTTTCCCCACAAAATGCAACCAATTTTTCCCTAGCATATAAAAAATGTTTATATGCCGGGCGGAGGGAAAAAATTACGTTTTTTGGTCCAGCACCCCAAAAAAAACGGAAGAATCTTTTGCTGGGGCCCCCTTACTCCCGGGGGACCCCAAAACCCCGGGATGAATTATTCATTACTTCTCCCCTTTTGTTTTTGATAGGATCTAAAGGTATTTTTAGAAAAAAAGTTCAGCGAAAAATGTCAATGGAAAAAAGGCTCGGGGAAGGTAGGTAGTCGATAGGGGGTAGCCCAGGCGGGGACCCTTTCTGGGCTACCTACACTGACTTCGAAAATAAATACTACTCACCTTCATCCAACATTAAGACGGATTAATTGGATTTACATTATTTCTTTTGAGAAATATTGTTTTAGTTTTCGGGATTCGATTAACACAAAACCAAGGTTCCACTGTACAGTGGGCCTCGGTTAACGAATACCCCGGAAAACGTGTAAATGAAAAATAATTTTTTAAGTTCTTTTTGGGAAGGGATTTTTTGGGGGGCTGAAAAAGACTAACCTACGTGGAAAATTTTTTCCCCTTTAAAGGGGGTAAATTTGTTTTGGGGAATGGGACTTGAGCAGACTTCAGGAGTGAAGTTTTTTCAAACTCGGGGGGCCACTGTTTAGGTACTGTAGTTTGTAAGGTTTAAAATTTGTTTGCCCAAAATGTTTTGGATAAAAAAGGGGGTTTTTATTAGAGTATGTAAGATAATGTTCCTCATAACCATAAAAACCCCGTAACTCATAACCAAGCAAAACCCCTCTACTGTAACCCATGTACAGTGGAACCTCGGTACTTGACCAGCTCCCCAACTCCAAAAAGGGGATTTGAATGCTTTGTTCGGAAAAAAAATCACTCAGTAGTCGACCCTTTGCTCAGCATTCCCACCAAACAAACAACCTACCAAAAAATTCACTGTAAACTATTTCATGTTTTTCACATTTTTTATGTTTTTTATATTATTTGTTTAAAAAAGCCCCCATGGGGCCTAAAGAGGGTTAGTGATCCCGCCAACCAAAAAAAAAATTGGGTGGGAAAAAATTTTGTTCAGTACACAGACATATCGGGACCCGAACAGCCTTTTGGAACGAATTATTGTTTGAGTGCCGAGGTTCCACTGTAATTGTAGGGAAATGATGACAAGAACCATCAATGAGAACAGGCACCCCTTTACCTTTTTCCCACAGTAAAGCTCTTTTTGGTCGACCATGACAAACCTTTTCTTATGCATAATTCATGCAAAATTTACTTTTTTTTATTATTTTTTATTAAAAACACGTGGGAGTTTTTCCCCCTGGGGGCAGGGTGACCCAAAAAAAAAGAAACACTTTTTCCCTCCCCCACCCAAAATTTACTTACGATCACAAAAGCACAATACAGCTAAATAATAACATTTAGAAATAATACTTTTGGGGAAAATACCTGCATTTTTTCCCGTCCACTAGCAAATGAATGATATGCCCTTTTTTTATCACTTCCCTGGGATTGGTAACAGAATGGTAGTGATATCTCCATCATTTCCCTTTTAAAAATTTTTGGGACGTGTTTGTGTGAGTTCTGTTCCTTTTTTATCTTGTTTTGAGGTAAAGACACTAATGGAAAGATTTGGAGCAACTCCAGAATCATTTCTTTTTTTATTAGCGAGTTTGAGAAAGGGCAAAACAGATGCCACAGCAGGACCCACTTTTAAATTTAACACCCGATACCAATTTTTGGGTAGATGCAGGGTAAAGTAATCCTGTTCCTTCATCCACACAGATGAACCTTCCACATAAGGGAAAACCTTCTACATTTACTGGAGTAAGTTCAGTTAAAGTATAATTATCAGTGTGGTTACAGTAAGCTGGCCCCCTCCAACAGACGGAGGGAATACCTGGTATTGTTTTTTCGCACTGGGAAAGGGCAGCTGAAGGTACAGGGGTTTAAAAGACCTAGACCATTTTTCATAATTTGCAGAAGGTTCAAGAATTTCAAGAGTTTCACTATATGGTAGAAAATGCAAAAGGGTTTCCCTTACTGGTAAGGGGTTCCTGGACTGAACCCGATTTTTGTCCCACACTTTCTGTTGCCTGTATGTCAGATGCAAGATTGTTACTTTTATCTGGGCAAGTTTAACTAACTGGACAAGATATACTTTGGTGCCGTTTCTAATTCTTCAGCTGGAGCATCATCACACACAGATGTTTGACCAGTAAGGAAAGGGGAGGCCACCAGAGTCTTCAGCCATACAAGCACCAGCTTCACTTGGAATCCCAGAAATGAGTACATCTCCAGATTTTTTGGGGACAGCAGAACAAGCATTAAATGTATTTTCTTTTTGTTAGAGTTTGATTTTTTCACCACATTTACTTTAAACTTTTTTTTAGGGGGACAACCCCCTCACCTGAGTCACCACCAGATTCCCCCTCACCTGAGTCACCACCACCTTCACATTCACTAAGTTTATCAGGCCGAGAAGACTGAAAGTCAGCAAATTCTTGTAAAAGTTGTTTCCCCCAAAATTGTTCTCATCTTCCTTTTTTTTTTTTTTAATTAACTTGGAATTCCTTTTTTTCTGTTTTTTTATTTGAGATTCGTAATAAGGAGAATTCGTTGATAAGGTTTTGGACGGAATAGCATCTGGTGAACTGAAAAATAATGTATATGTCATATATTTCCCAAAAACATTTTTATTTGGGGTAAATTAAAATTTTTTATAATAACTTTTATTACAAATTTTCAGCACGTTACCATTAAAGTTAAAATTATGCAATTTTATTTTTACATTACTATGTCAACTGGGTTCCTGTGAAGCAAGATTTGCTAGGTTATTGCAAGAAAAAGCAACCCCCCCATCCCCCTCTTGTCTCATTTTTTACTTTTTTAACAGAACTGCAAAAAGGTTGGTTAGATAAGACTTGAACCTATCCTAGTTATTATTTAAGAAAAAACCCCTTTTCCAAGTGCCCCTATCACTCTCATTCTTATTACCCATTACCTTGATGGTATACATGTCAGTAAAAAATGACATTAATACCATGCAAGTATATGACCACCTCCACAATAAAGCTGGATTTATATTTAAGTAAGTATTAATAAACAAATCTCAGATTTCTGCAATAAATGCAAAAAATGTATTACTGTACCCGGGGTGAAGAGGTTTTTTGGCCAGCTGAGCAGTATTTGAGTACTGCCTTCACAAGCCAGTGACTGAAAAATTCGGCAGTATTTTTATTATCCGGACCTTTTCACCCTATTGGCTCACTACTTGGTAATTTTTATTTTTCTTATTTTTTGATGATGTGTTAGAAACTTGTACAACTGCCTGTGGAGGAGAAGGGGAGGCTGGAGGAGAGCAGGCTAGCAAACACTCTTCTGGAGGCTGCGATATTGTGAAGTAACCTCCGACAATGAACGATTATGAGCTGCTTCAGACACTGATGAATGATTTAGTGGGAAGCAGGTAATAAATGAGACATAGGTGAATGTACATTGTTAGGGGTAGAAGAGGGGGGGCGAGAATGGGAGGTAGAATAAAGCATTGAAATTTGTTTGGGTGCTGAAGTTGATGGTGGTATTTTGGTGTTGATAGAAGTCTTGATGCTGTCAATGGGGTATCCTGCATACAGCCATTGTTAGACTGGGAGGAGCCATTACTTTCAATGAAGGTTGATTTTTGGAGACCAACCTAGGAACAAAAGTAATACAAATGTATAATGGGAGTACTTTTTTTTTTATTTACCACCCAGTCATCTTCCACTAAGGTAGGGTAACTCAAATAAAAAGGAAACACATTCACCACTATTCATTCTATAGCTGTCCTACAAGAAACATGTCCCAGACATCACAATTCAAGTCTGGAAAACCCCTTTTTCCTGAACCCCTTCATGAATTTATCGTACATTCCAACAGCATGCTAACCACTAAAACCATTGGTCTCCCCTCCCCAAAATCTAACATGCTCATGTAAACTTGCTGGATACTCCTTCACTCTCTTCCTTCAACCCTTCCTATGATTTATCCCCACTTTGTAATCCTATCCTGCTCCATCCTATCTAAATGGAAAAAACCACCTCAACAGCCCTTCCTCTGCCCTCTGAATTATCCCTTTCATAACCCCACATTACGTTCTGAATTCTCTGCATAATATACACCCCCACATTCCTCTCAAATAAGACATCTTCCCTGCCTCAAGCCTCCCCCTTCCTGCAACATTTAAACACCATTCTTCACCCCCTATACACATGTGGTGCCACTATATGCTGGACAGTTCCTTGTTTAATCCCATAGAAATAATTTTCTTTCCACAGGCACCTTAACACACCATCCCCCTTTTTTTCCCCCTCATCTATTCTATGGTTCATCTTGTCTTTCACAGATCCATCTACTTACATGTCCACTTTCAAATATGTAAATACATTTCTTTCCTCAATTTCCCTCTCTTTCAATCTGATATTCAGTCTTTCATTCCCTAAACCTCTTGTTCCTATCACCCACCTTGATCTTTTTTTTTTCACCTTTAATTTATTTTTTATACACACCCCTAAACTCCTCTACAATCTTTGCAGCTTTTTCAAAATCCACAAAGGAAAGAGCAGCTATGACAATTCCAACTTCATCTCAGACATATTATCTTTCACTCCCAAACCTCCCCCCATCACCTAACATTCATTTTTTTTTCAACGCCATCAATAAATACTGTACTGTATTTACATTGCATAAGTGAATTTTGATTATTTGAATGCTAAGTTTAAAAAAATAGTACAGTGGACCCTGGGTTTTTGTTCCCCTCCAAACTCAACAATTTGTAAGTGTATTTTCGTAAGTGCTTTTGTAAGTGTATTTTTGGGGGGCTGGGAAAAAAAATAATCTAATTTACATTTGTCCTTAGGGGAAAAAATTCGCTCGGTTTACCCCTCAAACAGCATTCTGGAAAAACCCAAAGAAAACCGAGGTCCACTGTACAATGGACCCCCCCCCCTAACGAGCACCCGGGGAAAAAAAAACAATTATGTAAGTATAATATTGTAAGTGCTTGTGGGGAAAAATATTTTTGGGGCTGAAATAGACTAACCTACGTGACATTATTTCTTAAAGGGAAATAAATTCATTCGGTAATGGCCTTGAGCAGGCTTCTGGGAAAGAATTTTGCTCGTTAGGCAGGGGGCCACTGTCTATAATTAAATTGTCTGAAGATAAAATTATTAAATAAATGATTAAGTAACACAACTCTGTATATTGAAACATTAAAGATACAGTTATACAAAAAAATTTTACTGATAATTTTACAGTGAACCCCCCGGGTTTTCTTTTGCTCCAAACTCGAACAATTATGTAAGTGTATTTTTGTAAGTGCATTTGTAAGTGTTTTTTTAGGGGGCTAAAAGGGGCTAATCTAATTTACATTATTCTATGGGAAAAAATTTTTTTGGGGAAGGGACTTGAAAAACATTCTGGAACCCAAATAATGACGAAATTGGGGGGGCCACTGTAGTTATAATAATTATTGGGAGGTAAAAAAAAAAAAGTGGTAACATTAACCCTTTCGTTGTCCATGCCATAGTTCTATAGTTTTGTAGTTCTGTCTGGCCATACAGTGGAAAACCCCGGCTTACGGTGCCCCACCATACAAGTTTTTTTTGGGTATGAGCAGTCGCTCGGCTGATTTTTGTTTCTGGATCGAGCAAAATTTCCCCGGATATGAGTTTCCCCCCCAAAAGGGGGGTTCGGCTCTTGATCTGGGGTATCGTGTAGTTCTAAATTAATAATAATAATAATAATAAAATTTTAAAAATTTTAAAAAAAATAATAATAGTAATAATAATAATTATAATACATAAGTACTACTACTTTAAAAATAATATAATACGTATAATAATAATAAATAATAATAATAATAATAATAAAACATAATATAATATAATAATAATATATAATTTAAAAATATAATAATAGTAATACTATAAAAATAATATAATAATAGTAATACTATAATAATATAATAATAATAAAAATAATAATAATACTGTAATAATATTATAATAATAATAAATGTATAATAATAATATGTATAATAATAATATGTATAATAATAATATGTATAATAATAATACTATAATAATAATTTAAAAATACGTACTACAATAACAAGTGAGGTTCAAAAAGGGCGCCACTAGATGGCAGTGAATACCACAAC
Source organism: Cherax destructor (assembly GCA_009830355.1). Classification (NCBI taxonomy): domain Eukaryota; kingdom Metazoa; phylum Arthropoda; class Malacostraca; order Decapoda; family Parastacidae; genus Cherax; species Cherax destructor. Next base: position 13,448 of record WNWK01003803.1, read on the forward strand.
AATGTGGGGGGAGGAAAAGCCCCTTTTCCCCCTTTTCACATAATGAAAACGTATTTTATTCATTCTAGAGTATATATCAGGTTTCTATGTTACAGTGGTCCCCCCCATCGAATTTAAACCGCCCCCGGGAAATATTACTTAACACGAAATTTATGAAATTAAAAACCCTTTTTTCCCCTAAGAAATAATGTAAATACAATTAATCCGTTCCACAAAAAAAATTTAAAACTAAATAATAAAAGCAGATTAATAAATAACTTTTTTTTTACCTTTATTGAAGAGAGGAGGCATCTAAGATAGGGTAATGAGTAATGAAGGTTTTTTGGGGATTTTCTTCCAAAACGGGGCCCGTTTAATTTAATTTAAAAACTTTTTGGGGGGGGAATTTTCACCCTTTCCAAGGAAATCCCCCCCCCCGCCTTCCTGCTACCCCCCCCGCATGCTTGCTCACTCCTTGCATGAATGCTACACTCCCTGCATGCCTGCTAAACCCCCCCATGAATGCACACTCCCTGCATCCCTAAACCCCCTGCATGCCTGCTAAACTCCCTGCATGAATGCTACACTCCCTGCATCCCTCAAACTCCCTGCATGAATGTAAACTCCCTGCATGCTTGCAAACTCCCTGCATGAATGCTACCTCTCTGCATGCCTGCTAAACCCCCTGCATGCCTGCTAAACCCCCTGCATAATGCTACACTCCCTGCATGGCTGCAAAACTCCACATGAATGCTAAATCCTGCATGAATGCTACACCCCTGCATGAATGCTACACTCCCTGCATGAATGCTACACTCCTATGAATACTATTTTTCCCTGAATGCTACCCCCCCTGCATGAATGCCCCCCCCATGGATGCTACACCCCTGCAGGGATGCTACATCTCTGCATGAATGCCCCTTTCCGCATGAATGCTGCCAGGGGTCCCATGGGAAGTTTTTTTGACTTATTTCACAGTGACAATCACAAAACCCCCCAAAAAAGAAGCCAAATGGTGAATGTTTGAAAGAGGCGCTGGGTAATGCCCTTTACGGGAAACACCGTTTCACTGGGGGCCCTGCTGGCGGGGCAGGGGGGCAGGTCTAATAAGTTCAAAACCCACGAGGGATTTTCAATAAAAAACGAAAAGCACAAAAAATTTTTTAAAAAATGATTTTCGATATGGGTCCCTGTATTTTATTGTTTTTTTTCCCAAAATTTTTGATAAATTTTTTGACAGATAAATAAGCTGTAGAGTTGATATTAACGCTATTGAAGTAGTATTTTGTCCTGTCTCCAAACAAACTCTCCCCCCTCCACCACTAGCCACATACGTAATGACATTTTATTAATTCTACATTATATATCAGGTTTCATGTTATTTATATTGTTTATTATGTCATATTAGACCCAATTGTAAAAAAAAAGGTAGAGTTGATATTAGCTTATACTGAAGTGTATTTTCCTGCCTCTGAGAGAAAGGAAAATTTCTGCGGGAACGGATTAATGCCTTTAAAAATTTAAATTTTTAAATGAGGAAAATTGACTCAGAATCGAGCAGGGGGGGAAAGGGGAAAAGGTCAGGAACGGATTAAACTCGAAGCCGGGGTTTCCCCCGTAGTTCACGTCATTTAAACTCTTCCCCCTTTTTTTTTAGCTGTAGGGAGTAAATAGGGGCCCAGATATGAGAATGGGTTGATGGGGTAAGTGTACACCATATAAAAATAATCCTGCTCCACGCAGTCCCTAAGGGGAAAAAAAATGTGGCCATGTTTTTTAAAAAATAAACTTTGTGGTGTTTTTGGGTGGTTTTTATGGTTGATTTTTGGTTTTTTGGTCTCATTTAAAAAAAAAGATATATTACAGAAAAAAAAAAAATTCTGTTTGGGTTTTTTGGGCTGAAAGTAGCCCAAAATTTAAAATCAAGAGGGAATGTTAAATTTTTTTTAAATTTTAGAGAAAAAAAAAACATCTCACTGGGCCCCAAAACACCTCCAACTGGTCAATCTAATATGCATTCATGAATGCACTGACTTTTTTATACAATTATTACAATTAGCAAAACAGTAAAAACTTCTATTTTTTTTTTGGGAAAAAAAAATTTTTTTGAATGAAAATTAAAAATGGTATTTATTTGTAAAGCCTGGGAATGTAACTAATGAAAAAAGGGGAAAAGTTTTTTTAGTGCCAAAGACCTGCATTTTTATTCTTTTAGAAATTGGTATATTTTGAAATTTGTGTGAAACTGGCCAAATTACCATTTTTACACTTTTTTGGGGAGATAAAAAAGTAGTTGATTGGGTGGTTTCTTGTACTCAATCGAAAAAATGGAAGAAAATACTAGCGAAATAGCTAAGAATTTTGTCAACGGGGAAAAATGTAATTGACCTAAAACAGGACTCAAAATGGGAAAAAATGCCGATGCGTGAATATCACTGACAGGGGCCCCAATAGTGTAATTTAAACAATTTTCCATCAAATTTTGTACTTTTTTTTATCTTCAGAAAAAAATTTTTATTTTTTCCCCAAAAAAAAAAAAAAAAATTGTTTTGAAAATTCTTGAACACGGGGACAAGTTTCAGATCGGGGGCGGACAAAAAGTACAATCTAACTGGAATCTGGATAAGCTTTTTGGGGTTTAGATATTTATACAGTACAGTGGACCCCGAGCGATCAAAATTTTTTTTCCCAGAAGGCTGTTCAAGTGCCCCCCTTTAATTTGTCCCTTAAGGAATAATGTAAAGTAGGTTAGCCCGTTTCCCCCCCCCAAAAAATACATTTAAAAAACACTTACAATATTACATTACATAATTGTTCTTTTTTTGAAAAAACCCCGAAAACTAGGAGTCCATTTATTTCATATTTATTTTGACCTTTTAAATTTACCTCAAATTTAGGGCTTTTAATTATTGTTAAACAGTTCCCCGGAATTTTCGGAATTTTATGGTCGGGTTTTTCCCCATATTTTTGGGACAAATGGGGGTGGGATTTCAATTCAAATTGACTAGGTAAGTGCAATTTTTTTTGTCCCTGTCAAAGCATTTGAATGTTTTATATGTTTTTTAAAAATCTAAACTTTGAATAAGGGGGGAGGGGGGGGGGGGGTTCTGACAGCTTATGCCAACTAGTGGCTCAGCTGGCAGGGTGCAGCAAGAAAAATTTGCCTTTTAAAAAAAAAAGAAAAGGAAAACAAGAGATGAATTGAGCAAAAAAGGGGATATTTTTGTTCGGGTTTTTAAGTGGTGGTGTGGGGAAAGAACTGGCTGTTTTTTTTAAGGGTCATCAAATGACATAGAAATGCCTTTTAATATTTCAAAATGTTGATTTTTTTCATAGCAATTTCCCCCCAAAAGGAAGAAAGAAACATTTATCATATTCATTCTCTAGTATTTTTTCCCCGAAGTTAGACATCACAATTCAACCACAAACCCCCCTGATCCTTCAGACTACTGGAAACGTATTGTATTCCCACCCCCAGAATTCAAGTCTAGCTAACCAGTTTTCCTGAATCATTTCAAAATTTTACAGTGCTTTTTTAAATTATGGAGGATATATTTCTAAAGGTCCTGCAAGTTAAGAAACCAAAAATTTCTCCATAAACCCAAAATTTTTCAAAATTTGGGTTTTTTTTGTCTGTTGTATGTATAAAAGATTTGTTTTAAAATTTTTTAAAAGGTTTAAAGTCAATACAATCACAGTAAAATTAAATAAATATTGAAGGGGGAAAACCCCCAAGAAATAAGGCCATCGAGGACTGTCTGTCTTATTTTTTTTGGGGTCCTTAATCCCCCCCCCAGGATGCGCCCCACAGAGAAAAAAAATCACCAAAAAAATTAGTCAACCAAATTTGTATAGGGGGAAAAAAATTACTTACCAAAAACCTCATCAAAAGAGACTCAAAAGCAGGATCTGCTGAGTTTAAAAGAAATGGGGTCCAGTTTTTTGATGGGGTCATATCCCCAATGGAAATGGGGGAAAATTTTTCATTTTTTTTTCGTCTAACATTGTCATCAGATTTGGTATTACTAGTGAAAACCCCCTTTTTGTTCTTATTATTTTTCCACTAGTCCCAGTGCCCAGAGCTGTGTTAGCACAAGACTCTTCATCACCATCAATACCACTAGTTTTACTCGGGGTACTTAGTCCTCTATTGATATTTTCTGCTATTTTCTCATTGAAGGGCTGTATTCTCAAATAGATTTTTAAGTATTTTCGGGGAAAATTAAAAAAAAACAAATAAAAATTAAAATTTTTAAAAAAATTTTCTAAATACAGTGGTACCTTGGGATACAAAAGCTAAAAAATCAAACAATTATGTAAGTGTATTTATGTAAGTGTTTTTTAAGTGTATTTTGGGGTTAAACGGATTAATCTAATTTACTTTTTCCTTATAGGAACAAATTTTTGGATCGGGACTTGAACAGCCTTCTGGGGAAAAAAATTTAAAATTTTTATCCCGAGGTACCCCGTAGTTACATATCATCCTTATTCAGGCAAATAGGATAGGGGGGTTTAAAATAGAAACTAGACACCACTCGTTTTTTTTTTTTTAAAAAAAGTTAATAATAAATCAAAATATTCCCCATGGATGATCCAACAAACACCCCCACTAACCCCTTTTCTTTTCCTTTTTTACCCATACCTCACTTATGGAATATGTCCTGGGGGGTTTCTTTGGCTAACACTTCAAATCAGTTATAACTCAACACAAGGGAGCTTCAGAACAATCACAAATTTTTCCTCAAAGCTGGCTTCACTATCCAAAAAATTTGGGGTAATTTATTTGTTATATGGTCTGACCCTGGCTTCTTTCTTTTAACTTGGTTACTGAAATAAACAAAAATATTACATTATTAATCAGTAATTCAATGCAGCAACATACAAAATATGCAAAAACATTATTTTATAATTAAAGGCAAAAAGGGGAGGGAAAACAAGTTTTAGCTACAGAAACCCGAGCACAAGTGTATTTAAAAAGTATTTAACTTATTAATGTATGTATACAGTACCAACAAATGAGACATATATTGCTGAGAATTTCACCGCACAGCAAGATTCTTCCCGTTGAATACATGGTGACTAAATAATGGAGATAGTTGAGGAGGATTTTCTTTTTTTTTGGGTCACCCTGCCTCGGGGGGGAGACGGCCGACTTGTTGGAAAAAAAAAAAAAGTTGAGGGGAAATGGAGATTTGGAAAATTTAGTCTTTCAGTCTTGGAGAAGTGGAGAAGTTAACTTGAGGTGTTAAGGGAAAGGTACCCTTTTTCCCCCCGACCCAAGGGAAAATCACTTATTTCCTATAATTTTTTTTTTTAAAATTGGGGGGGAAAAAATACAATCATAAGGGGAAATTTTATAGCCCTGGGAAAAAAAACAGGTTCATGTGAAGGAAGTGGAAGTCCCCCCCCTTAAAAAAGAAACTCCCCACCCCCCTTAAAAAATACAGACAAGTCTCTCAAAAAAAGATTTAAGTAGGCACTTTTTTTTTGAATACTAATCATATATAGTATCACAAAATTATTTGAATTTGGGTCCAGCCTTTTAAACCAGTAGAGTTTGGGGAAAAAATTAATTTGGGATGGTTCCCACTGAAAACCCATGCCTTTAAGCACTATTTTGAAGGTGGTAGTGTGGTGGTGGTAATCATAGCTGATGGGGCGGTAGTTTGTGGAGGTGGTAGAGTTACAATTCAAAAAAATTACTTTCAGAAAGGTGGTGAGAAATGGTGATAGGCAGTGTTAGGGATGACAGTGTGACAGGTGGAAACTGTTACAATACAAAATATTACTATAATTTTAAATTTGTCATAAAAAAAATTTTCAAATACCCCTATATTTAAACTCATTTTATAACTTTTTTTTTTAGTAATTAGTATTTCACTATGCACCAACAAAAAAATTTTTGCAGTACATGGAACGGGATACCATTTCCCCTTTTTCCTTTTTTCGAGGTTTGGGTCAAACCCCCCCAAAATTTAAAAGGCAATGATGTAGAGTCTCCACCAAAGTGTCTCCTCTTAAATTTTCACATCATCTATGTTTGTGTGAATGTCTCAGGGGGAGGGCAAGAGGACTGCTGCTATTGGAACCACAAGGATTTGGCCATCTTTGATAAATTTGAGCCCCTGGCATAATTTCTACACGGTTTTGGGTTTATGAGATGATCCAGGGAGATTTTCTGCAGGTGAGTGTTTATCTCAGCACTAAGGAAATATGCCCCCAGGCCCTTATGAGAATTACCAATTACAGCTTTTTTTTTAAAAAAATTTTTTTTGAAAAAGTAAGATATTAAAAATAAAATGGAGCCAGGCCAAGCCCAAAAAAGACAGATGATAAAATTTTTGGTGGAAAAAGTAATCTACAACCAGTCTGAAACTGTTCATAAGAATCATTTTAGTGATGAGAGAAAATACATAAGAGGATAGGTAGTGATGAAGAGGAAGATGAAAAGAGGAATTGGAGTGATGAGGGTAGGCATAAGTGGAGGACTGGTGAGGGACAGTACATAAGGAGGATTAGGGGAGTAATGAGGAAAAAGATAGATAATCGAATATAAAATTTTTTTTACTATGAAATATTATAAAATGAAATACTACAAGAAAACATAAATAGAGATGCAGGAAAAAAAAAAGAATAAATGAGAATAGGTGGGGGACAGTAAAAAACAGTATTATTATTAGGGTATGGTAAAATAGCTCACCTATTTAGGTCATCTTGCCTACTGAAAATTCTTAAATACAGGGGCCCCCCCGGGGTTTTGATGGTTCCAAACTCCCCCTTTACGTGTTTATTTTTTTAAATGCTTTTGAAAAGTGTTTTTTTGGGGGTCAAAAAAAGGACTGTCTTTTTTTACTTTTTTCCCCTTATTGGGATAAATTATTTGGTAATGGACTTGAACAGAAATTCGGGAAAAAAAATATCGTTAACCGGTACCACTGATATTAATGTGCAATATATGTATATCGTAACTTCAAGCATTCTAAAAATTTTGCAGTATACTAAACAAAAAAATTTTCCCCCCAAAGACAAAAAAAAAACAAGTGAAAGTGTTAAATACCACAAACTAAAAAAGAAACTAGGAGGGGTTTACAAGGGGGAAGGTGACGACGATTCGCAGTTTTTTGAAACTGACAGGGGGGCCAGCCCCCCCAAAATTTTTTAACCAATGATGCCTATTGACCCCCCCTATACAGAAATACATTTTTAAAAGGGGAAAACTTTCAGATTTTTTGTAAAAATTTCCAACAAAAATAATTATTTTTAAAGCAATGATGGGGGGAAAGTGTTTCTTTTTTTTGGGGCCCCCCTGCCTCAGTGAGATGGCCAGTATGTTGACAAAAAAAAAAAAAGGGGAAAATGTATGCCCCCCTTTAAACAGTCTGTTCTAAATGTAGCAAAATTTTAATTTTGGGGTTTAAATAAAAAATGTTGCCTTAAAAAAAAATCAGAATATCTTTTACCATTTAAAGTCAAAATATTTTTTTATTTTTTATGAGAATTTTGAATACCAAAGCTGCAAAAACATAGATAATGTAAATAGAATATTTTTCCAAAAAAAAATTTGAATATAATACATTTAAGACAATTTGGGGGCCCCCGTTAACGAAATTAATCCGGTCCCGGGGCTTTCTTAATCTGAATTTTGTTTTCTGAAACCTTATTTCCCCTAAGGGAAAAAATGTAAACACAATTAATTGTTTAAAAAATCATAATACTCAAAAAAAAAAAAAAAAAACTTTACTTACCTTTATTAAGAGACTTGCAGGCATCTGGGGAAAAAATAGGGGGGGTGACTGGGGCAGGGTGTTATGGTTGGAAGGGGGAAAAAACCCCCCCCAAAAAGGGCTTCAGGTAACAAGTCCCCCTCTGGGGGGTTTTTCCCTTCTTGGGTTTTTAAAGCCACTAGGACCAGCTTGGGGGTCACTAGACCCTGCCTGGTGAAAAAAAATTTTCCACAGTCCTCTGTTTCTGGGGATTCTTCAACACTTTTTTTAAGTACAACATGGCTCTGTCCCCTGAAGTGGTTAAGAAAAGGGTCATTTCAGCTTGCTCGGGGTATCTTTCAACAAATGTCTGCAACTCATTCCCCCTTTTTTCACATCTCTTGCACGAAGAAGGCACCTCCCCTTTTTTTTCTCTCTCCTCCTGTGAAGCAATAACCCAGCTGTGGTCTGTTGCTGTTCCAGGGTAAAACTTTTTGCTCTTCAGTTGTTAGCTCCCCCCGGCTCCTCCACCAACTTTCCACATCCTCACCACTCCCTCCAACCCCAGGCTTTTTCCCCAATTCCACAATATCTTCCAAACATGTTCCACAACAGGCACAGGGTCGTCGGGGTCGGGTCAGCCTCAATTTTATTTTTTTTTTTTTATTAACAAAAGGGGCCCTTTCCCCCACCAAGGGGGGTGGCCCAAAAAAAAATTTTCATCACCACCCCATCACTGTCTTGCCGGGGGGTTTTTTACCCCACAGTTATAAAACTGCAACATTAACCTCCTCCTTGATCCCCGGCCTTCTTCCCATCTCCAGAACTAAACCCCCGGCCCCCCCCGGGGTTTTCCCCTGAACCCCTTCATAAATGTTATTTCCCCCTACACTCCAACAGCACGTCGTATTAAAAACCATTCCTCCATTCATCCTACAAAACGCTAAAAATGCTTTTTTGAAGCCCGCCCCCGCACACAAAACTTCCTTTCCCCCCTCCCCCAAACCCTTTTCCAAAGGCCGACCCCTCCCCCCCTTTCCCCTCCACTACAGTTATACACCCCGGTCACCTGCCTTCCCCATTCTCTAAATGTCCAAACCCCCTAAAAAACCCCCCTCCCCAGCTTCGGGAAAATTTTTTTGGTCCCCCCGCACATCCCCCCAAATTTTTCCCAAACTCCAATTTTTGCATTATATTCACACCACACATTGACCTAAAATTTTTGACCAATCGCTTTTTTCCCCCTCCCGCACCCATTTTCCTGTAAACAAATTTCTGCTGAATTTTTTAAAACACTACATTTTTAACCTACCCATACATCTTAAAACCCCATTGCCACACCCCACTAGCCCATCTATCCTCCAACAGTTGTTTATTTTTCCCCCCCAACTCCCCCCCTTTTTTTTTTTTTAAAACCTTCCCCTCTCTCTTACTTACTGATTCTATTTTCCTTGTATCCCACCCCCCCTTTTTTTCCCCCCCTGTAGCATAACAAAAAAGTGATCTGAATATCGGGGGCCCCCCTCTATAAACATGTCCCCCCCTAAGCACTAACAGTCTTTTATCTACCAATACATAGTCCAACAAACTACTATTCGCCCCACATCATATCTTGTATACTTATTTATCCTTTTTTTTTTAAAAAATATTATTATAAAAAAAAAACCCCCCTTTCTATCAAAATCAATCAAAGGGCTCCCTTTTAAACACCTGGCACCCCAAACTTACCTACTACCCCTCTCTGTTTTTTTCCCCTTTAGCATTTGGTCCCCACCACAATTACTTCATTTGGTTAAAAAATTTTATACATTCGCAACATCCCCCAAAATCTCTCTCCTCCCCCTCCTTCCCCCAGGTGCATCCCCAACAATGACCCACTTTTCGCATCCGACCCTTTTTTAACCCAAAAAAAAACCTTGAATTTACACATTCATATTCCCTCTTTTCCTTATAACTGATCCTTCAACATTATTGCTCCCCCTTTTTTGCTCTAACTCTCTCAGATACTCCTGACTTAATCCCATTTTTTTTCCCCCGGGAAACTCGCCTCCCCCCTTCAGCTTTGTTTCGTTGGGGGCCCGGACATCCAACTTTTTTTTATTCATAAATCGGCAATCATCTCTTTCTTATCTCCGCACTAACCCCCACATTCAGACAACCCAGTTTTATAAAGTTTTTTTTTTTTCTTTTTTTTTGGATTTTTACAGGGGAAGGGGACAGCCCATTGCTCCCGGCATCTTAGTCCCCTAAACGAAAGCATTGCTTACGGAGGAAAGATTCTTTTCCATTTCCCCCCATGGACAATAGAAAAAAAAAAAAAAAACAAGAGCAAAAAAAAAAAAAAAAACCCAGATTTTGTATGTATATATATGCATGTGTATGCCAGTGTAGTGTAACCTAAAGTGTAAGTAGAAGTAGCTAGATATACCTTTTTCCAGCGGTTTATGAGACAGAAAAAGACACCAGCAATCCTACCATCATTAAAACAGTTTGGTTTCTGCCCGTCACCTGGGAGGACCGGGGGCCCCCCGGGGGGGTTTCTGTCTCCAACCTACTACCTACTCCCCCCCCCAAATCCTTAAAAAATTCCCTCTTGGACACAACCCGGGGCCCCAGTGGTCTCTAAGCAGAGTTCAGAGTCCAAGTCACTTCCTCCCAAGCCTTATATGGCCTATGTGCAATATTGGGGGGTGTTCTTTCCAGAACTATCTTAGGGTCAATTCAGAGTCATTGGTCATTTTAAAAAAACCCCCCTGAAACAGTGTTTTTGGGGACAGTTTCAAGTTGGAAATGACCTGCTGGTCCATGGGCGGGGTGAGGGGAAAATGGTGTTGGGGGGCAAGAACTTCACTCTGATGAAATTTAAGTTGTGGCAACCTCTTGCAAAATTGAGGATGAGCAGGAGCATTGCCCCGTACCGGGGGGCACTTGAGTGGCAATTTCTTTTCCGGGGGATTTCTTCACACTGGGGGCCCAAAAACCCCATCATCCATTCCTTGAAAATCCCCGTAGTGACCCCCCCTTGGTGTTAGTTTTCCCCAAACCCCCACAATTTATTTTTGTCAACACTGTTTCCTGAAGGGTCTGGGTTTTTTGTGATGCACCAGTAAAGGCTTCACTTTAAAATCACCACTGGCATTTTGGGAAAATCATAAGAATTAGCCTGTCTTTCATAGGTTTTTCCTGGCTGTGTTTTCCTCCTGAGTAATGTAGGTCCTGTTGGGCATTTTTTTCCCAAAAAAAGGCCTGTTTCATCACAATTAAACACTTGTTGGGGGGGGTTTTCAGCCTCCCACGAACCCCTTGAATTCCAGCACAAATTTTTCAGCGCACGTTTGTCTGGGGCTGGCTGCTTCACCATCCCCCACAACATTGTGTATGAAAAAAAATTTTTTAAAATTCTCAAACCAGCCTTTGCTGGCTTTAAAATCACTCTCCTCACCACTGGTTGCAGGCATTGTTTTACAAGATCTGGGCAACCCTTAACTTTTTTACAAATTATCGCCATAGAAATACTATCACCCCTGTCTGTTTTTTTTTTGGGGGCCCCACCAACAACAACTTCTCAACCCCCATCCCATTTTTTTGATCTTTGTTTTTTTTAACAAATTAACCCCCTTTTTTAAAATTAGCTTCCTTGATCTCATTTCTCTGTGCCAGGATAGGGCCATAGTAGATGGGGGTTTTTTTGTACATCCTGGCAAGATCACTCAGGGTTTCACCACTCTTATTTTTTTATGATTTTTCTTGGTTCGATGGTGTTCCTCCTTTTACCACAGGGGGGGCCCCTAGGGAAAATTCTTTGGACCCATGGTGACTTATTTTTTTGACAATAACAAAACCACCAAAAAAACACCAAATACAGTGGTACCTCGAGTTACGATATTTTTCGTTCGAGAATGCTGTTCTGCCATTCCAAACAAATTTTCCCCAAAGGTAATGTAAAATAGACTAGTCCTTTTACACACCCAAAAATATACTTACAAAAGCTTTTAAAAAAAATAAACTTACAAAAAAGGGCGTTTTTGGGGACCATCGAACTCGAGGTACCACTGTATATTGTGAATCTTTAAAAGAGCCCCTAGGAAAGGGGTTCTCTAAAGGTAAACAACGTTCACTGGCGTCCCCCCACGCGGAGCAGGCGGACACGTCTAATCCTTTGGTAACCGAGAATTTTCGTAACCGATTACAAAAAAAGCTTTTCCGAGCAACAGGCCCTTTCTTTAACCGGGGGTCCACTGTACACAAAAATAATATGCAGAAATTTTTGGATTGTGGAAATTAGAGGTGTGGAGTTACTAAAAGTATTAGTCAGAGGGCTGAAGAGGGGTTGTTGAGGTGGTTTGGTCATTTAGAGAGAATGGATCAAAGTAGAATGACTTGGAGCATATAAATCTGTGGGGGAAAGGGAAAGGGCGGGGGGGGGGGGGTTCCCCTCAAAAGGTTGGAGGGGGGGGGTAAAGAAGGTTTTGTGGGCAGGTTTGGGGTTTTCCGCAAGAGGTGAGGTGTTGATGGGATGAAGGGACGAAGGGTTTTTTTGGGCCTGACGAGCTGTTGGAGTGTGAGCTGGGTAATATTTTGTGAAGGGATTCGGGGAAACCAGTTAGCCAGACTTGAGCCCTGGAAAGGGGAAGTACAATGCCTGCACTTTAAAGGGGGGGTTTTTGGGGTTTTGGCTTTTGGGGGGGCTTCTAAACTGTCGTATCTGGGGCATCTCTGCAAAGACAGTGATTATGTATGAGTGAGGCGAAAGTGTTGAATGATGATGAAAGATTTTCTTTTTTTTTGGGGATTTTCTTTCTTTTGAGTCACCCTGCCTGGGGGAAACAGCCGAATTTTAAAAAAAAAAAGTACACAAAATACGGGGATGTTTTTTTCCTAATGTTATCAAAGGAAAAAAATGACAACTTTTTTCTTTACACACTGGTATACAGTATTTGTGAAGAGCAATAAAAGACTAAATAAAGGTAAATAACACTGTCAAAAAAAAGTTGGTAAATTATAAAATTTTGATATTATTCAAGGAGTCCCCAATATATAAAAATACACCTCAAATTAAAAAATTTTGTTTACAGAGTAACCAAACCCAAAGTAAAGAACCCCCCCTCACTAATGGGACACACATGCACCAAAAAGTTTTACAAACACCCAAACTATAGTACAAATGTGAATCATAATGTTCCTTTATACTATTGTTTTCCGTACAAACAACTTGTTTCTACATTGAAACACAAGGGAATAACCTTTTTAAAAGGGTTGGGAACCTCTTTGTTATCAGTTCTCTTGCAGACTCACTAATGACAAAGATGACTTATGATATCAGAAACTTACCAATATTAAAAAATTACTTTACAAATGAACTACTGTATGCTTACCTGTTTAACTAAAACTTTATTCAAAACAATGAAGTTATTTTTTTAACCTGCTCATACAAACTATCTGTACTTGATACTTTTAAAATGCTGGGTAATTCTTCAACAATCTGCAACTGGAATAAGGGGAGGGTTTAAATTGTTGATTTATGCAAAAATGGCAATATTTTTCAAATAAAAAAAAATTTAGAATAATCCAATTCTTTTTTTAATATCTTTCAGATAAATATGTTTCCCCTAATTTCCTTTACATCCACAATATTAACAGTATCAGTAATTATATTCTTTAACTCTGATAAAAAACAACCCATTATTTCAAAAAAAAAGGGGTCAGTTAATTTAAAAAAATTCATATATGTAATTTAATCTAACCTTTTAAAAAAAATTTTTCCATTCTGGATATGAAAAAAAGAACCCCAAAACCATGTATTGTCAATATCATTACAATGGTAAAGTTAACAAATCATAGGACCAAATTGAGTTAGTGTTAGCATAAGGACTAACCATGGTCTTTTGTGTCAGTGTAATCAGCCAACATATCTTCCAGAGATTTGTTTCCAATCCCAAATTAGCTTTTCGTCCTCTTCTCCTCAATTGGCACATTCTCCTAATACTGGTAATTCTTTTTTGCAGACATTCTGATGCTTTTTTTGGGACTTTTTTCCTCTAAAAAAACCCGTAAAAAAAACGGTTATAAAAATACAGTATCAATAAAAAAAAAGGAAGTATCAATTATCATACAGGTTGAGTATTCCTCATCCAAAATTCAAAAACTCTGAAATCCCAAAAATTTTTAAAGCACCAACATGACACCAAAACAGAAAATTCCAGTTGGCTCCGAGGGTTCCCAAACACCACAGGTTTGTAAGTACCAGACAGTTGCAACACATGACTTCACTTATCCTGGGTGGGGCTCTGATGATCTATTGGTGCCAGTTTGTTATCAATAGCCCCCTCAAGGCTCGAGACTGATTACCTCAAACCCTGCTCTCTTCCACCATTCATCTCTGTACAAGACTGGGGGAAGACACTCGTTGGAAACATTTCCCACAATAAAGATTCTCAAATGATGCAAGTGTCTAATTCTTCAAATTTTTCAGCTTTCTAAACCATTTATATCGTTTAAGGTCAGTCAGTGGGTATAATAGAAGTCAAAAGTTTATTCAGGTATACACAAATACAGTTACATAGATTATCATACATAGCAGCATATGTGTAGCCAATTCTATCAATACAGAGCCTTGAAACCTTAAAATATGCAAATAGTTCAGAAATTCTGGACTTAAATGGTAAATAAGTTTATTTAGGCACAGGTAAAATAGGGGACAATTATCATACATAGTCCAAATTAATTTAGAATAACCCCAAAAGACAAAGTGACTTATTTCCATTGGAGTCCTTACTTTGGCACATCTGAAGAACACATGTTAGATATGTTAGACGTTTCCCGCCAGTGGTTGTTTTGTACCTAACAGTATCATTAGTTTAACAGGGGCGCTAAACCCAAAGGTAACATAGAAATAAGTATATATTTTTATTAACACATCAGCCGATTCCCACCAAGGCAGGGTGGCCCGAAAAAGAAAAATTTCGTCATCATTCACTTTATCACTGTCTTGCCAGAGGGGTGCTTTACAATACAGGTATAAAACTGCAACATTAACACCCCTCCTTCAGAGTGCAGACACTGTACTTCCGATCTCCAGGACTCAAGTCCGGCCTGCCGGTTTCCCTGAATCCCTTCATAAATGTTACTTTGCTCACATTCCAACAGCACGTCAAGTATTAAAAACCATTTGTCTCCATTCACTCCTATCAAATACGCACACGCATGCTTGCTGGAAATCCAAGCCCTCGCACACAAAACCTCTTTTACCCCTCCCTCCAACCTTTCCTAGGCCGACCCCTACCCCGCCTTCCCTCCACTACGGATTTATACACTCTCGAGGTCATTCTGTTTCGTTCCATTCTCTCTACATGTCCGAACCACCTCAACAACCCCTCCTCAGCCCTCTGGATAATAGTTTTGGTAATCCCGCACCTCCTCCTAATTTCCAAACTCCGAATTCTCTGCATTATATTCACACCACACATTGACCTCAGACATGACATCTCCACTGCCTCCAGCCTTCTCCTCGTTGCAACATTCATCACCCATGCTTCACACCCATATAAGAGTGTTGGTATAAGTATACTCTCATACATTCCCCTCTTAACTTCCATGGACAAAGTTCTTTGTCTCCACAGACTCCGAAGTGCACCACTCACCCTTTTTCCCTCATCAATTCTATGATTCACCTCATCCTTCATAGACCCATCTGCTGACATGTCCACTCCCAAATATCTGAATACATTCACCTCCTCCATACTCTCTCCCTCCAATCTGATATCCAATCTTTGTCACCTAATCTTTTGTTATCTTCATCACCTTACTCTTTCCTATATTCACTTTCAATTTTCTTTTTTACATACCTTACCAAATTCATCCACCAACCTCTGCAACTTCTCTTCAGAATCTCCCAAAAGCACAGTGTCATCAGCAAAAAGCAACTGTGACAACTCCCACTTTGTATTTGATTCTTTGTCTTTAACCCCACACCTCTTGCCAAGACCTCGCATTCACTTCTCTTACAACCCCATCTATAAATATATTGAACAACCACGGTGACATCAACACCCTGTCTAAGGCCTACTTTTACCGAGAAATAATCTCCCTCTCTCCTACACACTCTAACCTGAGCCTCACTATCCTCATAAAAGCTCTTCACTGCTTTCAGTAACCTACCTCCTATTCCATACACCTGCAACATCTGCCACATTGCCCCCTATCCACCCTATCATACGCCTTTTCCAAATCCATAAATGCCACAAAACCTCTTTACCCTTATCCAAATACTGTTCACCATATGTTTTACTGCAAACACTTGGTCTACACACCCCTACCTTTCCTAAAGCCACCTTGTTCATCTGCTATTCTGCTCTCCGTCTTACTCTTAATTCTTTCAATAATAACTCTACCATACACTTTACCTGGTATACTCAACAGACTTATTCCCTATAATTTTTGCACTTCTTTTGTCCCCTTTGCCTTTATACAAAGGAACAATACACCTCTCTGCCAGTCCCTAGGTACCTTACCCTCTTCCATACATGTATTAAATAATAGCACCAACCACTCCAAAACTATATCTCCGCCTGCTTTTAACATTTCTACCTTTATCCCATCAATCCCAGCTGCCTTACCCCTTTCATTCTACCCACTGCCTCACGAACTTCCCCACACTCACAACTGGCTCTTCCGCACTCCTACAAGATGTTATTCCTCCTTGCCCTATACACGAAATCACAGCTTCCCTGTCTTCATCAACATTTAACAACTCCTCAAAATATTCCTCCATCTTCCCGATACTCTAACTCTCCATTTAATAACTCTCCTCTCCTATTTTTAACTGTCAAATCTATTTGTTCCTAGGCTTCCTCAACTTACTAATCTCACTCCAAAACTTTTTCTTATTTTCAACAAAATTTGTTGATAACATCTCACCCATTCTCTCATTTGCTCTCTTTTACATTGCTTGACCACTCTCTTAACCTCTCCTTTTTTCTTCATATACTCTTCCCTCCTTGCATCACTTCTACTTTGTAAAAACCTCTAATATGCTAACTTTTTCTCCCTTACTACTCTCTTTACATCATTATTCCACCAATCGCTTCTCTTCCCTCCCGCACCCACTTTCCTGTAACCACAAACTTCTGCTGAACACTTTAACACTACATTCTTTAACCTACTCCATACATCTTCGACCCCATTGCCTACACTCTCACTAGCCCATCTATCCTCCAACAGTTGTTTATATCTTACCCTAACTGCCTCCTCTTTTAGTTTATAAACCTTCACCTCTCTCTTACTTACTGATTCTATTTTCCTTGTATCCCATCTACCTTTTACTCCCACTTTAGCTACAACTAAAAAGTGATCTGATATATCTGTGGCCCCTCTATAAATATGTACATCCTGAAGTCTACTCAACAGTCTTTTATCTACCAATACATAGTCCAACAAACTACTGTCATTACGCCCTACATCATATCTTGTATACTTATTTATCCTCTTTTTCTTAAAATATGTATTACCTATAACTAAACCCCTTTCTATACAAAGTTCAATCAAAGGGCTCCCATTTTCATTTACACCTGGCACCCCAAACTTACCTACCACACCCTCTCTACATGTTTCTCCTACTTTAGCATTTAGGTCCCCTACTACAATTACTCTCTCACTTGGTTCAAAGGTTCCTATACATTCGTTTAACATCTCCCAAAATCTCTCTCTCTCCTCTACACTCCTCTCTTCTCCAGGTGCATACACGCTTATTATAACCCACTTTTCGCATCCGACCCTTATTTTAATCCACATAATCCTTGAATTTACACATTTATATTCCCTCTTCTCCTTCCATAACTGGTCCTTCAACATTATTGCTACCCCTTCCTTAGCTCTAACTCTCTCAGATACTCCTAACTTAATCCCATTTATTTCTCCCCACTGAAACTCGCCTACCCCCTTCAGCTTTGTTTCACTTAGGGCCAGGACATCCAACTTCTTTTCATTCATAACATCAGCAATCATCTCTTTCTTATCATCCCCACTACATCCACGCACATTCAAACATCCCAGTTTTATAAAGCTTCTCTTATTCGTTTTTTTAGTAAATGTGTACAGGAGAAGGGGTTACTAGCCCACTGCTCCCGGCATTTTAGTCGCCTTATACGACACGCATGGCTTACGGAGGAAGAATTCTTTTCCACTTCCCCATGGACAATAGAAGAAATAAAGAAGAACAGAAGCTATTAAGAAAAACAAGAAAAACATAGATGTGTGTATCTAGGCTGGAATATTGCTGCACACTAACTGCACCTTTCAAGGCGGGTGAAATTGCTGACCTTGAAAATGTGCAGAGAACCTTCACCGCACGCATAAGTGCGATAAACCACCTCAACTACTGGGAACGCTTGAAGTTCCTAAACCTGTACTCTCTAGAACGCAGGCGGGAGAGATAATAATAATAATAATAATAATAATAATAATAATAATTTTATTTGGACATGATACAAAGAATTACATTTGGTTATTGAGATTACATGAGGTGTACATGCCAAAAGCCCCTAGTATGCAGGGCATTTTATTATATACACATGGAAAATTCTCGAGGGCTTAGTACCAAACTTGCACACAAAAATCACTCCCTACGAAAGCAAAAGACTCGGCAGGCGATGTAACATCCCCCCAATGAAGAGCAGGGGTGCCACTAGCATGTTGAGGGACAACACAATAAGTGTCAGGGGCCCAAGATTGTTCAACTGCCTCCCAGCATACATCAGGGGGATTACCAACAAACCCCTGGCTGTCTTCAAGCAGGCACTGGACAGGCACCTCAAGTCGGTACCTGATCAGCCGGGCTGTGGTTCGTACGTTGGACTGCGTGCGGCCAGCAGTAACAGCCTGGTTGATCAGGCTCTGGTCCAACAGGAGGCCTGGTCACAGACCGGGCCACGGGGGCGTTGACCCCTGGAATTCTCTCCAGGTAAGACTCCAGGTATATATATGCATGTGCATGCCTGTGTAGTGTAACCTACTTGTAAGTAGAAGTAGCTAGATATACCTGTTATCCAGCGTGTTTATGAGACAGAAAAAAGACACCAGCAATCCTACCATCATGTAAAACAGTTTCAGGTTTCTGTTTCACAGTCACCTGGCAGGACGGTAGTACCTCCCTGGGTGGTTGCTGTCTACCAACAACCAATAAGTATTATCTGACTGCTGCGGCTTGTATCCTGGAAGAAAAAAGGATCTGGCAAGTTTTTATCAAAGAACCACAAAGGCAAGTAAGCTACAGTGGCTTTACTGGGTTATCCTGGGTTACTAACCCCCTGGGTTAACAAGGACCCCAATGGAAATAAGGCACTTTAAAGATTTTTGGGATATCCTGGTGGTAATTTACACATATGTTACTATGTATAATAATTTGTGTAACTGTATTTATGTGTGCTTGTACCTAAATGAACTTATTTAATCTGAAAAAAAAACCTTCGACAGACTGAACTTTTGCTTCAACTGTCTAAATCAACACAAACATTATATCCAAGGACTAAAGTCACCTACCTAACACAAGCCTGGCTACTTCAGATGGCAGAAGAGACGCCATTACTACTGTTCAGACCATTAATTAAGAAAATAAAGACCATTAATACTGTAAGGAGAGACTAGAGGAGAGTTTGTTTACTATCAGAGGTGAGCCTCCCGCCTCTCTCTCACCCACTAACTCTTTTAAAACACTCAAAATATATTATTTATTGTATATATAACAACCCGATTACCCTCATTATATAGATGATGGGGGTCGGTTTATCTAATGTGTTGTAATAATGCTGTTTTAACTTTTAAAGTTTAAATAATAATGATATATTACCACAATGGGAATAAGTCACTTTGTCTGACTTTTTTGGGTTATCATAGATAATTTACACTATCTATGATAATTGTGCTTATATGTACCTGTACCTAAATAAACTTACTTACTTACTAATGAATGAAAGTGATTACTAATATTTTTTTGCAGTATTTTAAATCAAAATGAGCGGGAAGTTCAATCCATGTCATACTGTAGTAATAATGATCATATAAAATATATTAGGATTTTGATCACCTATAATGAAGGTCAGAAAGCATAAATGTTTTCTGACATTCATTGTAGATATTCAAATCCTGATAAATGTTATAGAATCATTATTATTATTGTTGTAGTGTGGCATTGATGGAACTCCCGCTCATTTTGATTTAAAATAATGTAAATTATTAATAATCATTTTCATTAATTTGTATTATTATCACATATTAGATAAACCGGCTCTTATCATCTATATGTATCAAAGTTAATGCCGAATTACAGAAAATATCAACATGGATGACGACTAACAAGCTTACTCTCAATACTGACAAGACCTACTTCATACAGTTTGGAAACAGAGCCACAAATGTTCCACTTAACATAACGCTCAATGGTTCACCCATCACAAGACTCACAGAGGGAAAATTCCTAGGAATCCACCTTGACAGTAGTCTTAAATTCCAAACACACATACAACAAATTTCCAAGAAAATCTCAAAGACAGTAGGCATATTATCTAAGATGCGCTACTATGTCCCTCAATCAGCTCTCCTTGCACTATATCATTCACTAATCTACCCTTATCTCACCTATGGAATCTGTGCATGGGGATCAACAACATTAAATCACCTTAGACCACTCATAACCCAGCAAAAGGCTGCAGTCAGAATGATAACAAATTCCCACTCTAGACAGCATACTCCACCAATATTCAAAAAGCCTAAAACTACTCACCATAAAGAACATCCACACCTATTCTTGTGCCTACTACATACATAAAACTGTACACTCTAATATAAACCCTCCGCTCAAAATTCTCCTCACCAACTTTAATAGGACCCATGACCATAACACAAGACACAGGTCACTTTTTTATATACCCCGTGTCCATATCAACTTATGTAAAAATTCTATGCACATAAAGGGCCCCAGAATCTGGAATTCATTACCAGTAAATACTAAGCTAACCTTGTCTGAAAATCACTTTAAGACTCTTCTCAAAAACCACCTACTCACCCTATACTAAATACTCATACTGTAAATTACTTTCAGAAATGCTCAATATTATTTTCCTATAAGATAATTTAAATTTTTGCTAATATGTTACTATTATGTTACCTCCTACCCACCCTAAACTAAATACTCATACTATAAATTACTTTAAAAAATGCTCAATGTTATTTTCCTTAAGATAATCTCAATTTTTACAATGTAATATCATCATATTGTACTTTAAACAAATATATAACTAGAATAAACTCAATCAATTTCTCTAATATTATGTTACATAGTCTATGAAGAGCAGGTGTGCCACTAGCACGTTGAGGGACAACACAATAAGTGCCAGGGGCCCAAGATTGTTCAACTGCCTCCCAGCATACATCAGGGGGATTACCAACAAACCCCTGGCTGTCTTCAAGCAGGCACTGGACAGGCACCTCAAGTCGGTACCTGATCAGCCGGGCTGTGGTTCGTACGTTGGACTGCGTGCGATCAGCAGTAACAGCCTGGTTGATCAGGCTCTGGTCCAACAGGAGGCCTGGTCACAGACCGGGCCGCGGGGGCGTTGACCCCTGGAATTCTCTCCAGGTAGACTCACCGAGTATGAATTAGATAACGCATTAACTAAAGGTCGATCAACTGCTCCTGGAGAGGATGGTATAACCTATGATATTCTCAGAACTCTAAGGCAAGTGCCTGATAATCCTTTGTTGGCACTGTATAATGCCAGTTACATTGAGGGAGTTCTTCCTACTTCCTGGACCAATAGTCTCATTGTGCCTATCCGTAAGCCCCAACAGCCTGATACATTTAGACCGATCTCCTTAACTAGTTGTCCTTGTAAAACTTTTGAAAGAATGATACTTAACAGACTGTACCACAGAATCAGACACCAACTTTTCCCCTCCCTCTATGGGTTCATGACAGGTAAAAGTGTGCAGAACTGTATTTCCACCTTTCTCACCGCACACACCTCTACTAGTTTTACCACATTTCTTGATCTAAAATCTGCATTTGATATCGCGAACAGAACTGTTATACTACATGAACTAGCCAAAATGAATATTGATGGTAGCCTACTCTGCTGGAGCAGTGTGTGACGGAGCTTACCAGAGGTAATAATTTGCTCGACCTAGTCTTGTCAAATAAAGAAACCCTTGTAAATAATCTGGAGATCACTGAAGAGCTTGGCGCAAGTGATCACAAATCCATTACTTTTAATATTACCTGGGAGTACGAGAATAGGGATAATACGGTAAAAGTTCCTGATTTTCGTTCTGCCGACTATACTGGACTTAGAGAACACCTGTCTAATCTCGACTGGGGTAATCTAGCTAACGATTACGATGGGAGATGCGTTTATGATTTTTTTCTTAATAATGTACAACGTGCACAGAGTATATTTATTCCCCAGAGAGAATTTAGGTCAAATAATAACGATCCCAAATGGATTAACAGGAGGCTAAAACATCTATTAGAGGAGAAAAGAGGAATTTATAGGCGCATCAAAAGAGGAGATGTTAACCTTATTGACCAATATGTTCAGTTGAAAAGAGAAGTAAAAAAGGGGATTAGAAAGGCTAAACGTGACTATGAGATTAAGGTTGCTAATGAATCAAAGACTAATCCAAAAGGGTTCTTTCAAGTGTATAGGACGAAGGTGAGGGAAAAGGTAGGACCTCTGAAAATTGGGAATGGACAGCTGACGGATAACGAACTGGAAATGTGTTCTCTATTTAATGACTATTTTTTGTCAGTCTTTACACAAGAAGACGTAAATGAGATTCCAGAAATTAACAATTATTCAGTTTCTGAAGAATTCAAGTTAACTAATATTACTGTCACGAGGGACATGGTTATCAAACAGATAGATAAACTGAAGCAAAATAAGTCCCCGGGACCCGACGAGTTGTTTTCCAGGGTACTTAAAGAATGCAAGATGGAACTTAGTCAGCCATTAACGGATGTGTTTAATACGTCCATCCTAACTGGTATTGTGCCAGAGATGTGGAAGATAGCTAATGTAGTTCTTATATTCAAATAAGGGGATAAGTCAATTCCATCAAATTACCGTCCAATAAGCCTCACATCTATAGTAGGCAAATTATTAGAATCAATTATAGCTGATATTATTAGAAGTCACCTTGAAGAATATAATTTGATTAATGAATCTCAGCATGGGTTCACGAGAGGTCGTTCCTGCCTAACAAATTTACTGACGTTTTTCAATAAAACATTTGAGGCAGTAGACAGTGATAAAGAATATGATATAGTTTACTTGGATTTCAGTAAGGCCTTCGATAGAGTACCTCACAAGAGACTCTTAAGAAAGGTGGCAGCTCATGGTATAGGAGGTAAAGTTCTAGCATGGATAGAGGCATGGCTTACCAATAGAAAGCAGAGAGTTTCCATTAATGGGGTCAAATCTGAATGGGGATTAGTCACTAGTGACGTTCCACAAGGATCAGTTTTAGGCCCATTGTTGTTCATAATTTACATAAATGACCTTGATGAAGGAATTGCAAGTGACATGAGTAAATTTGCTGATGATACAAAAATAGGCCGTATGATTCATTCTGAGGAGGCCCCAAAGGGGTTAACAATTGTACATTTGGGTTCATATCTACATTTCAATTATCAGATACCTGCTTGTAACAGATAATTGAAATGTAGATATGAACCCAAATGTACAATTGTTAACCCCTTTGGGGCCTAGTGCCTAGGCCTTTTGTGTATCCATATGCTCTTGCGCTACCGTCCACAGGATGGATATGGGGTGCACAATAAACTAGCCACTTCGGTGGCAAAATCTAAAAATCTGAGGAGGATACCAGTGAACTCCAGGAGGATTTGGACAAATTAATGTCTTGGTCTGAAAAGTGGCAGATGAAGTTCAATGTGGACAAGTGTAAGGTACTAGTCCTTGGTAATGAAAATATCCCTCGAATTTATAAACTAGGTGAAGTAGAGATTGATCATACAGAATGTGAAAAAGACTTGGGAGTCATGGTAAGCAGGAATCTAAAGCCAAGACAACAGTGCCTAAGTGTGCGCAATAAGGCTAACAGATTACTAGGATTTATTTCAAGAAGTATAAGCAACAGAAGTCCAAAAGTTATTTTACAGCTCTATACATCACTAGTGAGACCTCATTTGGATTATGCAGCTCAGTTTTGGTCTCCTTACTACAGGATGGATATAGATTCATTGGAGAACATACAAAGAAGAATGACTAAAATGATTTACAGTATAAGAAATCTCCCGTATGAAGATAGACTTAGAGCGTTGAATCTCCACTCTCTGGAGAGACGTAGAATGAGGGGAGATATCATCGAGGTGTACAAGTGGATGATGGGCATAAACAAAGGAGATATTAATAAAATACTGAGGATATCGAACCAAGTAAGAACCAGAAATAACGGATTTAAATTGGATAAATTTAGATTTAGAAAGGACATAGGCAAGTACTGGTTTTCGAACAGAGTTGTAGATGCGTGAAACAATCTTCTGAGTACTGTGATAGAGGCTAGGACCTTGGGTGGCTTTAAAAAGAGATTGGACAAATATATGAGTGGGAGGGGCTGGGTTTGATTGGTGTCGTGAGTACGGGAATAAATTCTTAGGTAGTGGTGGTTTTGATATGGACCTGCCTTGTATGGGCCAGTAGGCCTTCTGCAGTGTTCCTCCATTCTTATGTTCTTATAATAGGATACCTGTCAAATAGTTTCCTCTGTCCTCTACCAAAATCTAAATCTAAATCCCTTCCAGCAGCTTTATTTGTATTTTACCTTGGGTTAGGTTAGGTAAGGTTTGTCTTAGTTATATGATGACCCACAGCTGGAGCTTTTGGTCATCTGACAGAGGTCTTCCACTGGTTTACAGCGTTAATAATGACCGTAGTGTAGTCGATAAGCTTCAAACCCCATTAACCAACCAACATAATACATGGGTTACTGGGTAATGACAGGTACTCAGTTGTGATGGATGGATTTAATTCCATGGATGAAGAGCCCTTGAGGAGATTGAAGGCCTCCCTTGCCCTAGAGGCGTAGGGTGGGGATTGGCGGGGTGGGGAGATGCTGGGTGGGGAGGGGCTTGGAATGGCAGGGAAAAGCTGAGTGGAGAGGGGCTAGGCAGGGTGGGGAGGAGCTAGGCACGGTGGGAAGGGGTTAGGCAGGGTGGGGAGGAGCTAGGCACGGTGGGAAGGGGCTAGGCAGGGTGGGGAGGAGCTAGGCAGGGTGGGGAGGAGCTAGGCACGGTGGGAAGGGGTTAGGCAGGGTGGGGAGGGGCTAGGAAGGTTGGGGGTTAGGCAGGGTGTGGAGGGGCTAGGTTGGGAGTGGTTAGGCATGGTGGGAATGGGGAGTGGTTAGTCATGGTGGGGAGGGGAGTGGTTAGGCGGGGAGGGGTTAGGCAGGGTGGGGAGGGGGCTAGGCGGGGAGGGGTTAAGCAGGGTGGGGAGGGGCTTGGAAGGGTGGGGCTGGGCAGGCTAGCATGTGAGGTGTACGGTAGTGTGTATGTATGTGTGTGAGTCAGTGTGTGTCATGTACACTCTGGCTTGCTCTTCTGTGCTCATTTGCCTCACACTGCTGATTCCTGCCTTCCTCTTAACATCATGATGCCTGCTGCTGCTCCTTCTGCTGCTGCCTGAGCACCACCACCACTTGTCCTCTCAGGTAACAGTTCAGCAGTTGTTAACTGCAGACCACAATTCAACCATGGTCTAACATTTACCATCATCTCACTGCTTCATATCATTCTTGTTCATTATATCACTTAAAAATTAACAAATTCCATGTACATAGTAATCGGGAGTCAACTAAGAATAAGAAAAAGAGGCTTACATATTATTGCTGTGTACATTAATTAATATTTCTTTGATAAAAGCTTGCTATCTTTACTCTATTACAAAACTGTCATTTTTATGGAAATTATCAGAGGAAAACATGAAGTGTAAATAAAGGCGAACCAGTGACATATCTACCACAGGAGGAGTATGGTTAAATTATGTCAGAATTCTGTCAAAATGATAACAAATTCACACTCCAGACAACATACTCCACCAATATTAAAAAATCTAAACTTACTCACCATACAAGACATCCATACTTTTTACTGTGCCTATTACATACATAGAACACAACTCAAATATTAACCCACCACTCAAACTTCTCCTTACCAACCTTAACAGGACACAAGACCATAACACAAGACACAGATCACTCCTCGATGTTCCCCGTGTCCATCTAACACTGCAAAAACTCAATGCACATTAAAGGCCCGAAAATTTGGAATTCATTATGTTCCTGTGATTGCCAAAGAAACCCTACCTGTACCCCAATTCAAAACGCTGCTAAAAAACCACCTTCTCACCCGAACCTAAGTGCACAATATTTAACATTATCAACAAAGTTGATTAATCACTTATAATAAAAACCTGTTATAAATAATGCATACTGAGCTAACACTGTTTCTATAGCATTAACAAATAAAATAATCCACTCTCTTGTACTCTTTGTAACTCATCTAATGACCATATAAACTGTAATTGCAATACAACTAATTGTTTTAATTTGTCTGATCTGATTTAATTAATTGCATTGCTGCAATTAATAAATTATTATGTTCAACTTATATTCAAATTTCACAACTCAAATACACAATTATACTTATTTTGTAAATTATCAACCATAATTTTTTACCATGTAGTCTACTGTTAATTAATTTTAAGAATGCCCACAATGCTCAGCATATTAGGGGCTTTTGGCATGTACACCCCATTTATACCTAGAACTATGTAGTACATCTTTGTATCATGTCTCATGACTACATAATGAGTCAGCTGTAAATAACTTTATAACAGCTATGATTAACATTGACTGGCATAATGAGTTAGAAACATATACAGATACTAATGAATGCATCAAGAATTTCCTTAACAAAACCCACCACCTCTATAACAAACATTGCCCTAAAAAAACTAAACAGATCACAGCTAAGAGACTTAACAATCCCTGGCTAACACCCAGCATCCTTAAATCCATTAACAAAAGGCACCAATATGAAAAACAATACAGAAGGGGTCTAATAACCAGAGAACAATCCAAACGCTACTCATCAACCCTTACCAGCCTGATAAGGAGATCAAAAAAATTGTATTATGAGAACAGACTCCAGAACATAAAAGGTGATATGAAAAAGACCTGGAAGACCCTATCTGCAATTCTAGGAAATAATAAGATAGCGAAAAACAACACCATCAAATTATCAAGAGCAGATGAACCCCTACTCACCTACTGAGACAGCAAACAGACTTAATGTTTTCTTCTCCACCATAGGAAAGAATCTAGCGAGTAAAATCCCAAGCTCAAACACCCGTCCAACAGACTACCTCACAAACACCTACCCTAATACGCTATTCCTAGCTCCTACCAACCCAATTGAAGTCTCGCTCATAATCAACACCCTTAAAAACAAGGCAGGAGACATAAACAGCCTACCAACTTTTATGTACAAAAAAGCTTCACAGGTACTGTCACCAATCATAGCAACACTATTCAATAAATCCATTGAAGCCTCTACCTTTCCATCAATTCTCAAAATAGCTAGGGTCACCCCGATCCACAAAGGAGGTGATCAAACAGACCTGAATAATTATAGACCAATTTCTAATTTACCATTGCTTTCTAAAATCTTCGAAAATTAATTCATAGACAAATCTATTCCTACCTCGTCTCACACAATGTACTCAACCCCTGTCAATTTGGATTCAGGACAAACAAGAGCACAAACGATGCTATTACGCACATGTTGGAGTTAATATATACAGCACTTGAGAAAAAGAAGTCCCACTGGGAATCTTCATTGATCTCCGCAAAGCTTTTGATACAGTCGACCATGATTTACTGCTCACAAAATTAGCACACTATGGTATAAGGGGCACCCACTCAACTACCTAAAATCATACCTCACCAACAGAAGCCAATACGTGTACACAAATGGAGCGAACTCTTCCACACAACCAATTACAGTCGGAGTCCTCAAGGAAGTGTCCTGGGGCCACTCCTATTCCTCATTTACATAAATGACCTACCGAATGCATCACAACTACTCAAACCCATTTTATTTGCAGATGACACAACATATGTCTTCTCTCACCCAAATCCAGTTATACTGGCCAACACTGTTAATGCCGAATTACAGAAAATATCAACATGGATGACGACTAACAAGCTTACTCTCAATACTGACAAGACCTACTTCATACAGTTTGGAAGCAAAGCCACAAATGTTCCACTTAACATAACACTTAATGGTACACCCATCACAAGACTCACAGAGGAAAATTCCTAGGAATCCACCTTGACAGTAGCCTTAAATTCCAAACACATATACAACAAATTTCCAAGAAAATCTCGAAGACAGTAGGCATATTATCAAAGATACGCTATTATGTACCTCAATCAGCTCTCCTTGCACTATATCATTCACTTATCTACCCGTATCTCACCTATGGAATCTGTGCATGGGGATCAACAACGTTAAATCACCTTAGACCACTCATAACACAACAAAAGGCCGCAGTCAGAATGATAACAAATTCCCACTCTAGACAGCATACTCCACCAATATTCAAAAGTCTCAAACTACTCACCGTAAAGAACATTCATACTTACTCTTGTGCCTACTACATATATAAAACTTTACACTCTAATATAAACCCTCTGCTCAAAACTCTCCTCACCAACTTTAATAGGACCCATGACCACAACACACGACACAGATCACTTTTTGATATACCCCGTGTTCATATCAACCTATGTAAAAATTCTATGCACATAAAGGGCCCCAGAATCTGGAATTCATTACCAGTAAATATTAAGATAATCTTGTCTGAAAATCAATTTAAGACTCAACTCAAAAACCACCTACTCACCCAAACCTAAATGATCATGCTATAAACTACTTTGAAAAATGCTCATTGTTACTTTCCTATACGATAATCTCAATTTTTAATAATATGTTACTATTATGTTACCCCCTACTCGTATTATAAGTTAATGTCAAAAATGCTCAATGTTATTTTCCTTAAGATAATCTCAATTCCATATTATCATTCAAGAATCTTAACACCTGTAACAATCTAAGATCTAATATCATTATATAATAATTTAAACAGTAAAATTTCATCATATTGTAATTTTGAAAATAATTTTTAACTAGAATAAACTCAATAAATTTCTCTAATATTAAGTACTGTACATAGTTTTTAAGGACTAGAATAAGCTGCCCCTAATGCCATGGCATGTCAGTGGCTCTCCTTGCACTCAAT
>WNWK01003803.1:49687-110090 GCA_009830355.1 Cherax destructor
TTCAGACTGCATGCTTATGGTTTGCAGTTAAATTTTCTTGCATTTCTTCCCATTTTTACTTTCAAGAGTGTGAAATTAATGTGTATTTTATTAAGACCAGCCATCTCTCAATGAGAGAGGGTAACCCAAAGAAAAGGAAATGCATTCACCATCATTCATTTAACAGCTGTCTTGTTGGAAATGTGCTGACATCACAATTCTTTCATAAATGTTACCTTGCTCACACTTCAGCATGTCATGCCATAAAAACTGCTGGTCTTCACTCCCCTCTAACATCCTCACACAGGCCTGTTGATTTCTCATGTCCCAAGCACTCAAAACCTTTCATCTCCTCGTTTTTTCCTCAGGGTATGTAGCAGAATAGCAATGGTTGTTACAGATCTGATTAGTTTATGACACACTAATTTTTTCAGCATAATCAAGAGCTGCGTGACCCTCGAGGGCGTACTCCCCTCATGCTGGCTGTTACCCTTGGGCACCTAGAGTCCACTAGATCACTGCTACGCCACCACTGTAATGTTAATGTTGAGAATAATGATGGTTGGACTGGTAAGTGAGACCATTAGGTACAGTAATAACTTTTGTCCCTGTACAGTCATCCCTTGGTTTTCGCTTGTCCCAGTTTTCGCCGATTTTGGTTTTCGCTGACTTTTTTCAGGGAAAATTTGTCTTAGTTTTCGCCGATTGTTTTAGTTTTCGCCGACCGTATGGGACCTGTCCACCAGTGACGCGCACACACAAAGGCCGTAGGCCCGCCACCCACGCACCTCCCACGCACATTGTCATGCAGTCTAGCATTGTTTACGCTTGAGTGAACATCATCCCAGGAGTTTATACAAAACATTTATTAACAATTCATTGTTTTTGGGCATTGATTATTGTGTATGACTACTAAATAAGCTACCATGGGCCCAAAGAAAGCTCCTAGTGCCACTTCTTTGGTAAAGAAAGTGAGGAACACTGTAGAAATGAAGAAAGAAATAATAGAAAAATATGATAGTGAAAGTGAGAAACACGATGGAGTTTAAGAGTGTAGCAGGCATGCAGGGAGTGTAGCATGCATGCAGGGAGTGTAGCATGCATGCAGGGAGTGTAGCATGCATGCAGGGAGTGTAGCATGTATGCAGGGAGTGTAACAGGTATGCAGGGAGTGTAACAGGTATGCAGGGAGTGTAGCATGTATGCAGGGAGTGTAGCAGGTACGCAGGGAGTGTAGCAGGTATGCAGGGAGTGTAACATGTATGCAGGGAGTGTAGCATGTATGCAGGGAGTGTAGCATGTATGCAGGGAGTGTAACAGGTATGCAGGGAGTGTAGCAGGTATGCAGGGAGTGTAGCATGCATGCAGGGAGTGTAGCATGCATGCAGGGAGTGTAGCATGCATGCAGGGAGTGTAGCATGTATGCAGGGAGTGTAGCATGTATGCAGGGAGTGTAACAGGTATGCAGGGAGTGTAGCAGGTACGCAGGGAGTGTAGCAGGCAGGGAGGGAGTGTAGCAGGTACGCAGGGAGTGTAGCAGGCAGGAGGAGGAGCAGGCAGGGGGGGAGTGTAGCAGGCAGGGAGGGAGTGTAGCAGGCAGGGAGGGAGTGTAGCAGGCAGGGGGGGAGTGTAGTAGGCATGCAGGGAAGTGACCCCGGATAAGGACTTGATACCTAGAGTCCTTATGGAGGGGATTCCCTTCCAAAATTAGTCTCTCTTCCCTCTCCCATCTTCCCTCTCTCCCATCCAGCAACATCAGTCTTCAATAAAGGTAAGTGCCACATTCAGTTCATTCATTTGTGCATGTAAATCTATCTTTAAGGCCCAAAATTTTTTTTTTCCAAAACTTCTGGGTTTCTGGAACGGATTAATTGAATTTCCATTATTTCTTATGGGGAAAATAGTTTTGGTTTTCGCCGATTTTGGTTTTAGCCGATACATCTGGAACGGATTAAAATCGAAAACCGAGGGATGACTGTACTTCCTAGATCCACATCATTGCTGCCCATTATCCCTGTACTTCCCATCTCTACATCATTACTGCACATTATCACTGTACATGTACTTCTTACCTCCACATCATTCTTGATCATCATCACTATACTTCCCACCATAGCATGATTGCTGCCTGTCATGACTGTGAAAGATTGCAAACAGAACGGGTGGGGTTCAAAACCATGGCAGTCGAGTCTTAAAACTCGAAGGCCAGTGTGCTAACATTGGTGTATAGAAATGGTACAGTGTATAGAAATAAATCTAATTTAACGAATCTTCTTAGGGTGGTATGGACTAGTGGTTAAGACACTGGCCTAAAAGTTTTAGGACTTGCCTGCCATGGGATCGAGCACTGCCCATTCCATGATTAATTTTTTTTTAACACTGGCCATCTCCCACTGAGGTAGGGTGACCTGAAAAAGAAAAAACACTTTTGCCATCACTCACTCTATCACTGTCTTGCCAGGGGCATGCTGATATTACAGCTCAGATGCCACTCCAACCTGTAATACCCCGACCTTTCTTTCAGAGTGCAGGCCCTGCACTTTCCACCTCCAGGACTCGAGTCTGGATAACCAGTTTCCCTGAATCCCTTCATAAATGTTACACTTTAAAAGCACGTCAAGTCATTAAAACTCGTACACACCTGTTGGATGTTTGAGCTCCTCGCACACAATCTCCTATACCCCCCTCCCTCTAACCTTTCCTTCTTCTCTCCACTCCAGATTTATAGACCCTCCAAGTCATCCTATTTTCCTCCACCCTCTCTAAATGTCCAAACCCCTCCTCAGCACTCTGGTTATTACTTTTAGTAACCCTGCACTTCCTAATCTCCAAACTACACCCTATACACACCATCATATGCCTTTTCTAAATCCATAAATGCAAAGAAAACTTCCTTCTAAAACCTCCTTGTTCATGTGCAATCTTGCTCTGTCTTACCTTTAATTCTTTCAGTCATTTGAATTTTGTATCTGTATCCACTTCCAGACTCAGATGTCACTTTCTTTACAGTGGACCCCCGAGTTTCGTAAACCCCGGAAATCGTACATTTATGTAAGTATAATATTGTAAGTGCTTGTGGAAAAGTATTTTTGGGGGTCTGAAATAGACTAACCTACGTGACATTTTTCCTTAAGGGAGTAAATTCGTTCGGTAATGGCACTTGAGCAGACTTCAGGAGTGAAGTTTTTACGAAACTCGGGGGTCCACTGTATTGTAATTTTCTTTCCTAAAGGCTATATTGCAAGATAACTAAAAAATTGAGCATAATTTTTCTAGAATACTTTGTTGTGACCAGAATGAGATATCAGTCTGAAATACTGAATAGGAATGATGTGGAATAAACACTGAGCCTTTGTTTAAAGTATGAGTGTAACAGAATGTTGTCAATAGTGTTACAGGAGGCCACAGCAACTGGTGACCCAGAGCTTTTGGGCATCGTGCTGGAGGGGCGAGATATGCAGCGTTACTCCTCACGTGTAGCTGGTATTCCTAGTCTCTTGGCAAAACTAAAAGAGGTAACTCTTGAAATAAGGATTTTTTTTGCTTTCTCCTATTCTGCCAGAATATTGAAGGAATTAAGAACAGTCTATTTTACAAGCAATTACATGCATTTAGGAGCTATGTAGCCAACTTTTAAATATTGTACTTTGTCAATGTAAGTTTTATTGTTCAGAACATCATTTGAGGGGTCAATTGATCAAGTGTGGAGAATCCTTCTGTGAATACCCTGAAAGTTTGCTTTTCCATTTGTGTGTGGTTGTGTCCACTTCTCTATAAGAATAAGAAGTTTATTTTGACATGATACATGGTTGTACAGAGTAATATAATAGTTGGGTGTACATGCCAAAAGTCCCTTTGGAAGGCAATAATAGTTTATATGGTCATTAGATAAGTTACAGTGAGTACAAGAGAATTAAATATTCTATTAGGTAATGCTACATGGCTTTGAAAAAGTCTAGTAGAGAATAATTACACTATTGAATTAGTTTATAAAGATTACAGTAGTATTACAATAGAACAGTTTAAAACAATTTACAATATGATGTATTACAATTTAGTACTATTTAAAACAATGAAATTTAGACATCCTAATTTTGAAGTAGTGGGTAAGTAGTTGAGCAATTCCCTGACTGTTACTTTGTTTAGTTCTCTTCAAAATGTTGTGACAGCATCATACACATCACTCAGAATGTAAGCAAACATGCAGAATATTTCAGAAAATGTAGCAAGTGCTGCTGTTTGGTATTCACGTGCTTCTTTGAGATGAAGTGTATGTTTGCCACACTTTAAAGAAGTCTCTCAGTCTCCCTCTTTACTTTGAATGTGGAAAAAAAATATATGGTACAAATGAATTGTTGAAGTTCAGCAGTTTTGCATGGCTGTTCACTCTTACAGTTGATAATGAGAAGTATTTATGATAGTCATTGATGCAAGAGTTGCATTAAATAATGATAGGGAGTAAAATTTTCAGCTGCTGTGTGGTAGTAATTTAACGGAAAGTTCAGAATTACCGGTAAAGTTACTGTAAAATTATTAATTGAAACAATAAGAAACATTAAATTTATACCTATTTAGTGTACATATATGTATACAGCCTCTCCTCACTTAATGACGGAGTTCCGTTCCTACCTGGAGTCTACCTGGAGGGCATTCCAGGGATCAATGCCCCCACGGCCCGGTCCATGACCAGGCCTCCTGGTGGATCAGAGCCTGATCAACTAGGGTGTTACTGCTGGCCGCACATAGTCCAATGTATGTACAAACCACAGACCGGCTGATCTGGCAAAGCTCCTAATGATGCACTGAGAAGTGTGAAAGTACTTGAGCTAAAGATTTCCACCCCCCTTGGCTTGTCTTGCATAGTTAAGATCTCCCGTCTGTGATTGTTTGCATATATACATACAGTGGTCCCCCGCCTAACGAGCACCCCGGAAATCATACAATTATGTAAGTATAATATTGTAAGTGCTTGTGGAAGTGTATTTTTGGGGGTCTGAAATAGACTAACCTACGTGACATTATTTCTTAAGGAAGTAAATTCGTTCGGTAATGGCACTTGAGCAGGCTTCTGGAATGAATTTTGCTCGTTTGGCATGGGTCCACTGTACTATAATTAAATTGTCTGAAGATAAAATTATTAAATAAATGATTAAGTGTATGGCAGGGTTATTATTATTGAAAGAATTAGAGGTAAGACAGAGAGTAGGATTGCAGATGAGCAAGGAGGCTTTAGAGTGGGTAGGGGATGTGTAGATCAAGTGTTTACAGTGAAGCATATATACAGTGGTCTCTCGGTTTTCGCCAAAAATTCGTTCCAGAATGCTGCTCAAGTGCCATTACCGAACGAATTTACTTCCTTAAGAAATAATGTCACGTAGGTTAGTCTATTTCAGACCCCCAAAAATACACTTGCAACAGCACTTACGAAAATACACTTACATAAATGTTCGAGTTTGGAGATGCACGAAAACCGAGGGACCACTGTATGTGAACAGTATTTAGATAAAGGTAGAGAAGTCTTCATTGAATTTATGAATTTAGAAAAAGCATATGACAGAGTGGATAGGGGAGCAATGTGGCAAATGTTGCAAGTGAATGGAATAGGTAGTAAGTTACTGAAGGCTGTAAAGAGTTTTTATGAGGATAGTGAGGCTCAGGTTAGGGTGTGTAGGAGAGAGGGAGATTACTTCCCGGTTTAAGTAGGTCTTAGACGGGGATGTGTAATGTCACCATGGTTGTTTAATATATTTATAAATGGGGTTATAAAAGAAGTAAATGCTAGGGTGTTGGGGAGAGGGGTGGGATTAAATTATGGGGAATTAAATGTAAAATGGGAGAAGGAAAAAAGGTGAGTGGTGCGTTGAGGTATCTGTGGAGACAAAAAACGTTATCCATGGAGGTAAAGAAGGGAATGTACGAAAGTATAGTGGTACCAACATTCTTATATGGGAGTGAAGCATGGGTTGCAAATGCTGCAGCGAGGAGGAGGCTGGAGGCAGTGGAGATGTCCTGTCTAAGGGCAATGTGTAGTGTAAATATTATGCTGAAAATTCGGAATGTGGAAATTAGGAGAAGGTGTGGAGTTACTAAAAGTATTTGTCAGAGGGCTGAAGAGGGGTTGTTGAGGTGGTTTGGTCATTTCGAGAGAATGGATCAAAGTAGAATGACTTGGAGAGCGTATAAATCTGTAGGGGAAGGAAGGCGGGGTTGGGGTCGTCCTAGAAAAGGTTGGAGGGAGGGGGTAAAGGAGGTTTTGTCCGGCGAGGGGCTTGGACTTCCAGCAAGCATGTGTGAGCGTGTTAGATAGGAGTGAATGGAGACGAATGGTTTTTGGGACATGACGATCTGTTGGAGTGTGAAAAGGGTAACATTTTGTGAAGGGATTCAGGGAAACCAGTTAATTGATTTAGTTGGACTTGAGTCCTGGAAATGGGAAGTACAATGCCTGCACTTTAAAGGAAGGGTCTGGGATAGTGACAGCTGGGAGGGACTATTCTCAGCTGTCGTATCTGAGCACCTCTGCAAAGACAGTGATTATGTATGAGTGTGGTGAAAGTGTTGAATGATGATGAAAGTATTTTATTTTTTGGGGGGATTTTCTTTCTTTTTGGGTCACCCTGCCTCGGTGGGAGACGGCCGACTTGTTGAAAAAAAAAATATATATATACTAAAATACTGGGAGCAAGGGGCTAGTAACCCCTTCTCCTGTATACATTACTAAAGTTAAAGAGAGAAACTTTTGTTTTTCTCTTTTGGCTACCCCACCTTGGTGGGAAATAGCCGATTTGGGTTTAGAGCAGGTTGCTCCTGTCTGTCCCAACTACTGGACCACTATGACAAGGTCCTGGATGCTCTAGAGGACAAACAGAATGCAGATGTTATATACACAGACTTTGCAAAAGCCTTTGATAAGTGTGACCATGGTGTAATAGCACACAAAATGCGTGATAAAGGAATAACAGAAAAAGTTGGTAGATGGATCTATAATTTCCTAACAAGTAGAACACAAAGAGTAGTAGTCAACAGAGTAAAGTATGAGGCAGCTAATGTGAAAAGCTCTGTTCCACAAGGCACAGTACTCGCTCCCATCCTGTTCCTCATCCTCATATCGGACATAGACAGGGATATAAGCCACAGTGCCGTGTCTTCCTTTGCAGATGACACCCGAATCTGTATGACAGTGTCCACCGTTGAAGACACTGCAAGACTCTAAGCAGACATAAACCAAATCTTTAAATGGGCTGCAGAAAACAATATGAAGTTCAATGATGAGAAATTTCAATTACTCAGATACGGAAAACGTGAGGAAATTAAAATCTCATCGGAGTACAAAACTAATTCCAACCACACAATAGAGCGAAAAACTAATGTCAAAGACCTGGGAGTGATCATGTCAGAGGATCTCACCTTCAAGGACCATAACACCGTAGCAATCGCATCTGCTAGAAAAATGACAGGATGGATAATGAGTACCTTCAAAACCAGGGATGCAAAGCCCATGTTGACACTTTACAAATCGCTTGTTCTATCTAGGCTGGAATATTGCTGCACACTAACTGTACCTTTCAAGGCAGGTGAAATTGCTGACCTTGAAAATGTGCAGAGAACCTTCACGGCATGCATAACTGCGATAAACCACCTCAATTACTGGGAACGCTTGAAGTTTCTAAATCTGTACTCCCTAGAACGCAGGTGGGAGAAATACATTATTATATACACGTGGAAAATTCTCGAGGGATTAGTACCAAACTTGCACACAAAAATCACTCCCTACGAAAGCAAAAGACTCGGCAGGCGATGTAACATCCCCCCAATGAAAAGCAGGGGTGCCACTAGCACGTTGAGGGACAACACAATAAGTGTCAGGGGCCCAAGATTGTTCAACTGCCTCCCAGCATACATAAGGGGGATTACCAACAAACCCCTGGCTGTCTTCAAGCAGGCACTGGACAGGCACCTAAAGTCGGTACCTGACCAGCCAGGCTGTGGTTCATACGTTGGACTGCGTGCGGCCAGCAGTAACAGCCTGGTTGATCAGGCTCTGGTCCAACATGAGGCCTGGTCACAGACCGGGCCGCAGGGGCATTGACCCCTGGAATTCTCTCCAGGTATACTCCAGGTATACATACATACATACATACAGTGGTACCCCAAGTTTCGGCCATAATTCGTTCCAGAAGGCTGTTCGAGTGCCATTACCAAACGAATTTGTTCCCATAAGGAATAATGTAAATTAGATTACACAGATAACCTGCACATAGAATAAAGGAGCAAATGATGATGTTTCGGTCCAACTTGGACCATTTGCTCCTTTTTTCTATGTGCGGGTTATTTGTGTATTGTTCCAGTCATGGTATTGTGCCTTTTTTTTGTTAAATTAGATTAGTCTGTTTCAGACCCCCAAAAATACACTTACAAAAGCACTTACAATAATATTTTTTTTTTTTTTTTTTATTAACACATCGGCCGATTCCCACCAAGGCAGGGTGGCCCGAAAAAGAAAAACTTTCATCATCATTCACTCCATCACTGTCTTGCCAGAAGGGTGCTTTACACTACAGTTATAAAACTGCAACATTAACACCCCTCCTTCAGAGTGCCGGCACTGTACTTCCCATCTCCAGAACTCAAGTCCGGCCTGCCGGTTTCCCTGAATCCCTTCATAAATGTTACTTTGCTCACACTCCAACAGCACGTCAAGTATTAAAAACCATATGCCTCCATTCACTCCTATCAAATACGCTCACACATGCTTGCTGGAAGTCCAAGCCCCTCGCACACAAAACTTCCTTTACCCCCTCCCTCCAACCTTTCCTAGGCCGACCCCTACCCCGCCTTCCCTCCACTACAGATTTATACACTCTCGAAGTCACTCTGTCTCGTTCCATTCTCTCTACATGTCCAAACCACCTCAACAACCCCTCCTCAGCTCTCTGGACAATCGTTTTGATAATCCCGCACCTCCTCCTAATTTCCAAACTCCGAATTCTCTGCATTATATTCACACCACACATTGACCTCAGACATGACATCTCCACTGCCTCCAGCCTTCTCCTCGTTGCAACATTCATCACCCATGCTTCACACCCATATAAGAGCGTTGGTATAACTATACTCTCATACATTCCCTCTTTACTTCCATAGACAAGGTTCTTTGTCTCCACAGACTCAAGTGCTCCACTCACCCTTTTCCCCTCATCAATTCTATGATTCACCTCATCCTTCATAGACCCATCCGCGACATGTCCACTCCCAAATATCTGAATACATTCACCTCCTCCATACTCTCTCCCTCCAATCTGATATCCAATCTTTCGTCACCTATTCTTTTTGTTATCCTCATCACCTTACTCTTTCCTATATTCACTTTCAATTTTCTTCTTTTACACACCCTACCAAATTCATCCACCAACCTCTGCAGCTTCTCTTCAGAATCTCCCAAAGCACAGTGTCATCAGCAAAAAGCAACTGTGACAACTCCCACTTTGTATTTGCTTCTTTATCTTTTAGCCCAACACCTCTTGCCAAGACCCTCGCATTCACTTCTCTTACAACCCCATCTATAAATATATTGAACAACCACGGTGACATCACACATCCTTGTTAAGGCCCACTTTTACTGGGAAATAGTCCCCTTCCCTCCTACACACTCTAACCTGAGCCTCACTATCCTCATAAAAACTCTTCACTGCTTTCAGTAACCTTCCTCCTATTCCATACACCTGCAACATCTGCCACATTGCCCCCTATCTACCCTATCATACGCCTTTTCCAAATCCATAAATGCCACAAAAACATCTTTACCCTTATCCAAATACTGTTCACCTATATGTTTCACTGTAAACACTTGGTCTACACACCCCTACCTTTCCTAAAGCCCCCTTGTTCATCTGCTATCCTGCTTTCTGTTTTACTCTTAATTCTTTCAATAATAACTCTACCATACACTTTACCAGGTACACTCAACAGACTTATTCCCCTATAATTTTTGCACTCTCTTTTGTCCCCTTTGCCTTTATACAAAGGAACAATACACGCTCTCTGCCAATCCTAGGTACCTTACCCTCTTCCATACATTTATTAAATAATAGCACCAACCACTCCAAAATTATATCCCCACCTGCTTTTAACATTTCTATCTTTATCCCATCAATCCCAGCTGCCTTACCCCTTTCATTCTACCCACTGCCTCACGAATTTCCCCCTACACCCACAACTGGCTCTTCCACACTCCTACAAGATGTTATTCCTCCTTGCCCTACACACGAAATCACAGCTTCCCTGTCTTCATCAACATTTAACAAATCCTCAAAATATTCTCTCCATCTTCCCGATACCTCTAACTCTCCATTTAATAACTCTCCTCTCCTATTTTTAACTGTCAAATCCATTTGTTCTCTAGGCTTCCTCAACTTATTAATCTCATTCCAAAACTTTTTCTTATTTTCAACAAAATTTGCTGATAACATCTCACCCACTCTCTCATCTCCCTCTCTTTTACATTGCTTCACCACTCTTTTAACCTCTCTTTTCTCTCCATATACTCTTCCCTCCTTGCATCACTTCTACTTTGTAAAAACCTCTCATATGCTAACTTTTTCTCCCTTACTACTCTCTTTACATCATCATTCCACCAATCGCTCCTCTTCCCTCCTGCACCCACTCGCCTGTAACCACAAACTTCTGCTGAACACTCTAACACTACATTTTTAAATCTACCCCATACATTTTCGACCCCATTGCCTACACTCTCACTAGCCCATCTATCCTCCAATAGTTGTTTATATCTTACCCTAACTGCCTCCTCTTTTAGTTTATAAACCTTCACCTCTCTTTTACTTACTGATTCTATTTTCCTTGTATCCCATCTACCTTTTACTCCCACTGTAGCTATAACTAAAAAGTGATCTGATATATCTGTAGCCCCTCTATAAACATGCACATCCTGAAGTCTACTCAACAGTCTTTTATCTACCAATACATAGTCCAACAAACTACTGTCATTACGCCCTACATCATATCTTGTATACTTATTTATCCTCTTTTTCTTAAAATATGTATTACCTATAACTAAACCCCTTTCTATACAAAGTTCAATCAAAGGGCTCCCATTATCATTTACACCTGGCACCCCAAACTTACCTACTACACCCTCTCTGCATGTTTCTCCCACTTTAGCATTTAGGTCCCCTACCACAATTACTCTCTCATTTGGTTCAAAAGTTCCTATACATTCGCTTAACATCTCCCAAAATCTCTCTCTCCTCTACACTCCTCTCTTCTCCAGGTGCATACACGCTTATTATGACCCACTTTTCGCATCCGACCCTTATTTTAATCCACATAATCCTTGAATTTACACATTTATATTCCCTCTTTTCCTTCCATAACTGATCCTTCAACATTATTGCTACCCTTCCTTAGCTCTAACTCTCTCAGATACTCCTGACTTAATCCCATTTATTTCTCCCCACTGAAACTCGCCTACCCCCTTCAGCTTTGTTTCGCTTAGGGCCAGGACATCCAACTTCTTTTCATTCATAACATCGGCAATCATCTCTTTCTTATCATCCGCACTACATCCACGCACATTCAGACAACCCAATTTTATAAAGTTTTTCTTCTTCTCGTTTTTAGTAGATTTGTACAGGAGAAGGGGTTACTAGCCCATTGCTCCCGGCATCTTAGTCGCCTCATACGACACGCATGGCTTACGGAGGAAAGATTCTTTCCACTTCCCCATGGACAATAGAGAAAATAAAAAGAACAAGAGCTATTAAGAAAAGAAGAAAAACCTAGATGTGTGTATGTATATATATGCATGTGTATGCCAGTGTAGTGTGACCTAAAGTGTAAGTAGAAGTAGCTAGATATACCTGTTATCCAGCGTGTTTATGAGACAGAAAAAAGACACCAGCAATCCTACCATCATGTAAAACAGTTTCAGGTTTCTGTTTCACAGTCACCTGGCAGGACGGTAGTACCTCCCTGGGTGGTTGCTGTCTACCAACCTACTACCAATAATACACTTACATAATTATTTGAGTTAGGAGCTGTTAAAACTCGGGGTACCACTGTACATACAGTGGTACCCCGACTTACGATGGTCCCCAAACTCACCCTTTTATGTAAGTTTATTTTTTTAAATGCTTTTGTAAGTGTAATTTTGGGGGTCTAAAAGGACTAGTCTATTTTACATCATTCCTTATGGGGATAAATTCGTTTGGTAATGGCACTTGAACAGCATTCTTGAATGAAAAAATATCGTAAGTCGGGGTACCACTGTATATATATACTATATTTTTTTTTTCTTTTTTTAACAGTAAACTCACAAATTGGATCAATTTTAAAACAGAAAAAATATCATCCAGGTATGATTTATAATTTGTGGGTTTGTTGTAATTGTCATGGTAATTGACCTACTTTTAGTAAAAAATAGATGTATGTACATAGTACAGTGGTACCTCGAGTTACGAGTTTAATTCTTTTCAGAAGGCTGTTCGAGTGCCGATACCGAACGAATTTGTTCCCATAAGGAATAATGTGAATTAGATTAATCTGTTTCAGACCCCCAAAAATACACTTACAAAAGCACTTACAGAAATACGCTTACATAATTGTTCGAGTTGGGAGCTGCTCGTATGTTGAGGTACCACTGTATACATATTTTACACCACTGATTTTCCATGCATCATTTAGAAATGCTCTCAGAAGAACTAGTTATGTATGCCAGACTATTAAAGTAAGAAAATCAAGGCAAACGTGTAAGACATTTCTGGCATACTTAGAATTTACACAGTGGGAGGGAAGAAAAATCCATTTTATGTAATTATTTTATGTAATTATTTTATGTAATTATTTTATGTAATTATTATGTAATTATTTTATGTAATTATTTTATGTAATTATTGTTATGTAATTATTGTACCTCGAAGAGGTACAAGTTATTCATTGAATATTTGGCATTACATTTAACCTATTCTGATAAAGAAGTACAGTGGACCCCCGAGTTTCGTAAAAACTTCACTCCTGAAGTCTGCTCAAGTGCCATTACCGAACGAATTTACTCCCTTAAGGAAAAATTTCACGTAGGTTAGTCTATTTCAGACCCCCAAAAATACACTTCCACAA
The DNA here is from genome assembly GCA_009830355.1 of Cherax destructor. Taxonomy (NCBI): domain Eukaryota; kingdom Metazoa; phylum Arthropoda; class Malacostraca; order Decapoda; family Parastacidae; genus Cherax; species Cherax destructor. The sequence goes on from WNWK01003803.1 coordinate 62,798, forward strand.
GAACTTACAAAATTATACTTACATAATTGCACGATTTCCGGGGTATTCGTTAACCGAGGGTCCACTGTATACTGAATGAAAATGTGTCTATCTGAAGGGTGTTCCGAGGGTCAATGCCCCCATAGTCCAGTCTGTGATGGATCAGGGCCTGATCAACCAGGATGTTACTGCTGGCCACATGTAGCCCAACATATTAAACACAGCCCTTTTCAAAAATAAATTTCTTTGTGTGTTCTCCCATTGTTATAGAAACACATTTGCATTTCTTAACCATTTTCATTCAGGTTACTGGCACTTTCAGATTATCATATTTGGGAACAATGAGGTGTAACTAGTGCTCATACTGCTAATACGATTGAGTGCAGTTTTATTGTGAGTATTACTAATAGAAATCTGGATGAGGCCACTCCAGTTGAGGGTCATTGACAAAGGGCAAAGAGGAATGACAGATGTTTGATTTTATATGCTAAAGTAGAACATTTAAACTTTGTGTACTAAAGAGACGTATACTATTTCTAGGATTCATAATTCAGGAAAAATAATGTTTCATTTTATATTTATTAAAGTAACCTTTTCTTTGCAGGCACCAGATTTTTATGTTGAAATGAAGTGGGAATTCACAAGTTGGGGTGAGTTATTGTAAAGTTAACCATGTCTGAATGTAAACCAGTGTACTGTGTTTTGTAACTGTCTGATGACTGAATGTAAGGTGAACAGTTAATGAGTAAGATGCATGAGCAAGAGTTGGGTATCTTTATTGTTCAACATTAAGATACCCAACTGTTACACATGTGTCCTACTCATGAATTTGTCAGTATTTTATAACATTTTCAACACAATTTGTACAATGTTTTGAGTACCAGAGTATAGCACAGATTGCCTTAGAATAAACTTTCCCACTCTTATTTTTAATCTTTTCAATGTTTATTGGTCAGATTTTATTGTGGCTTCCTATAAAGTAAGTTTTATTTCCTTGTTAAAACTGGAGGTTAAGTGACTGACGACCATCACGGGTGACTGTGTGATACTTTTGATCAAGATGAGAACACCAGCCAAGGTCATTATTGTGACAGTCTTGTCAAGATTGATGGAGTGAACACATCAACTCAAGGCTGAGAGACTGATTACCTCAAACTCCTCTTTTTCCACCTTTTTCTGCATTGGACTGAAGAAGCCACTGTGTGGCAAAATGTTTCTAGAATAAAGATACCCAAATATTTCAAAAGTGTCTTATTTATCAATGTGACAGTTTTGTAAACCATTTATTCAGATCCTGCTTTTGGTTACACTTCCACTGCAGTATAACTTGGTATGTGCTATATATGCTACCTTGCATTGCTATTTTTGACTACTGTATTTCCCCATATTTTCTCTTTTTTTCATGTTCTTTCCTTCTACTTTCTCACTTCAGGTGCTCCTTAGAGCCAGTTTGATAACACATACTGTTTTAAAGTATCCAGGGAAAGATCCTGCACGCATCTTTCCCATGAAAGTTGTACTATAGTCACCAGAGGGAGCAAAATGTTGATGATAGAGATGTTTTTTGGTGTTACAAAGACACCAGGGTGGTAAGATAAGACTGATTTATTTTCTAATGTTTAAGTTTGGTTCTCTTGCCATTATTATCTTTTAGCAGATCTACTGGTGGTTCACTGATATTTCGCCTAGACAAAATTATTAAGTTATTTAGGTACAGATACACAAAAATACAGTTACACAAATTATCATACATAGTAACATATGTGTAAATTACTTTATATTTTCTCCCCTTTTTTTTTATAAAGTGCTTGTTTGTTTGTATTTTCTTCATAGGTACATCACTTGTGGATTTTATTCTTAAGCAATCAATGGTTAATCTTTAATATTATGGCCTCAAAACATACCGTCTTTCTTGACCATTTTTGTCATGACCTCTTAAATGTCATCTGACTAACAATTTCAACTGTTATTTAAAGCTAATATTAAATAAAGGGAAAAACCATCTTACATATTGGTATAAGCTCCTTTGTAACAACCACAAGATAATTTTGCATGTTTTATTAGTTTTAAGTTGTAATATAGTATACATTTTCCTTTTCAGGAGTAGTGTTAGGAGGGGTGGTATATTTGGCATTTGAGCCTATTCCATTCAGTTATTTAAAAAAAAGTGCACACTTGCTCACAAAATTACATTTATGTTGCATAATTTTTTCTCAAAATACATTATATTTGACATGAGCTTTTTAAATACAGTGGAACCTCAGTTTTTGTCTTTAATTCGTTCCAGAAAGTCTGATGAAAACCAAATTCGACGAAAACTGAAGCAATATTTCTCATAAGAAATAATGTAAATCCAATTAGTAATCCTTTCCAGACACCCAAAAGTACATACGTATAACAAAAAATACATTTTATAGAGAATAACTATAGTTTTACATACAGAAAACAATGAGAAATAAATATAAAGCACTAATGAAATGGATAAATGAACATTTAAATCACTTTTACCTTTATTGAAGACTCTTGTTGGCATATGGAAGACGGCGAGGAGGGGAGAGGGAGGAGAGTTTGTTTGGAAGGGGAATCCCCTTCCATAAGGGCTTCAGGTATCAAGTCCTTATCCGGGGTTACTTTCCTTCTTTGTCTTTTACTGGCAATAGGACCAGCTTGAGAGTCACTGTACCCTTGTTGCACAAAAAATCTGTCCAGAGAGGTGTATTTCTGGCATCTCTTTAAGATTTGCCTAAAATGGGACACTGCATTGTCATTGAACATGTTGCAGACACTGCTTGCAACAGCTTTGTTAGGGGGATATTTCTCCACAAAACTTTGCAACTCACTCCACTTTGCACACATGTCCTTAATCACTGAAGAAGGCACATTCTCCCCTCTCTCTTCCTCCTCCTATGAAGCAATTTCCTCAGCTGCGATCTGTTGCTGTTCCAGTTGAAGGTGTTGCAGCTCTTCGGTGGTTAGCTCTTTCCTGTGGTCATCCACCAACTCGTCCACATCCTGGCCACTCACATCCAACCCCATGGACTTCCCCAAACCCACGATAGATTCCACAACAGGCATAGGATTGTCAAGGTCAGCCTCAAACCCTTCAAAATCCTTCTCTTGGACACATTTTCTCCAAGCAGAGTTCATCGTCCTGGAAGTCACTTCCTGCCAAGCCTTATCTATAAGACTTATGCAATTGAGGATATTGAAGTGATTCCTCCAGAACTCTCCTAGGGTCAATTCTGTGTCTGAGGTCACTTCAAATCACCTTTGAAATATTGCTTTGGTGTAGAGTTTTTTGAAGTTTGAAATGACCTGCTGGTCCATGGGCTGGATGAGAGGAGTGGTATTATGGCGGCAAGAACTTCACTGTTATGAAACTAAACTCCTCCAACAATTGGTCTTCCAAGTCTGGAGGATGAGCAGGAGCATTGCTCATTACCAGGAGGCACTTGAGTGGCAATTTATTTTCCAGGAGGTATTTCTTCACACTCGGGCCAAACACTTCATTGATCCACTCAGTGAAAATTTGCCTCGTGACCTATGCCTTATTGTTAGCCTTCCACATCACACACAATCTTGATGACATAGTTTTTCTTGAACACTCGGGGATTTTCAGAGTGATACACCAGTAAAAGCTTCACTTTGAAATCCCCACTAGCGTTACCACAGAACAAGAGAGTTAGCCTATCCTTCATAGGCTTGTGTCCTGGCAGTGCCTTTTCCTCCTGTGTGATGTAGGTCCTCTTTGGCATTTTCTTCCAAAAGAGGCCTGTTTCGTCACAATTGAAGACTTGTTGGGGGAGAAATCCTTCAGTCTCTACATACTCCTTGACTTCATCAACGAATTCTTCGGCTGCACATTTGTCTGAACTTGCAGCCTCACCATACAACACACTGTGTATGCCAGATCGCTTCTTGAGTTTGTTGAACCAGCCTCTGCTGGCCTTAAATTCACTAACAGCAGCACTCGTTCCAGGCATTTTCTTTACGAGATTCGCGTGCAACTTCCTTGCCTTTTTGCAAATTATCGCCTCCACAACACTATCTCCCACTAACTGTTTTTTGTTGATCCACACCAACAACAACTTCTCAAAATTTTTGATTGTTTGCGATCTCTGTTTCATTAGCACATTTACCCCTTTTGCAACATCAGATTCCTTGATTTCTTTTTTCTTCGCTAGGATGGAACTGATTGTTGATGAGGGCTTCCCATACATTCTGGTGAGACCAACCACACGTACGCCACTTTCATACTTTGCTACGAGTTCTTTCTTGAATTCTATCGTGTTTCTCGCCTTCTTTATCTGGCACTTGGAACTTTCTTTGGCCCCATGGTGGGTTATTTAGCAGTCGCACTCAATAAACAAGCACAAAAAACAATGGATTATTATGAAATGTTTCATATGAACTCGACAAGAAACAAAGCCAGACTGACTCAGAATGTGTGCATGGGATGCTTTGTATGGGCGCAGGCAGGTAGACATGTTCGGTACGGCGGACGAAAACTCAGGTGATGAACGAAATCTGGGAAAATATTTTGACGAAAAAAGTCATTGAAAACCAAATTCGACGAAAACCAGGGCAAATGAAAACCGAGGTTCCACTGTAGAAGCATTGAAGCATTTCCTATACTGATTTAACTAAAAAAATGTCAATGAGAAATCTTATTGTTATCTGCATCTTTACAGGAAATATGAGCAATTGTAATATTTGTCTGAGAATTAAGGGAGCTAGTTTCCCTGCAAAATAGAGAAATTAACTACTTTTCCACTATTTTTTTTTTTATAGATTTTGTATGACTGAAAATTCTTTATATAATATAACTTCTCTCAATATGTAAAATAATTCAAAATTCATTTTTTCTGCTTCAGTGCCACTGGTTTCTCGCATGTGTCCAAGCGACACTTACCGGGTATACAAAAGTGGCTCTAACGTTCGCATTGATACTACACTTATTGGCTTTGACCAAACAAGTTGGCAGCGGGGCAATCGCAGCTATATTTTTAAGGGGCAAGGTAAGCAGTTTACTTGTGTTTGCGATAAGCAAACACAATTATAGGAGGATTGACTTACATACAACATGCATTTCTGCTTGTAGATTTTTGTCACTTACATAAATAACCAGCATGTAAGATAAAGAAACTTATTACGACGTTTTGGTCCAAGCTGGACCATTAACTAGTCACACATTAGTTAGTGTGTTACTAGTTAACTAGTCATACACTAGTTAGTGTGTTACTAGTTAATGGTCTGGCTTGGACTGAAATGTCACAGTAAGTTTCTTTATCCTATGTGTGGATTATTCATGTATTGTTCCAGTCACGGTATTGTGCCTTTTAGTCTGTCTCATGTCATGTGACTGTCACTGACATTACTGTACTAAATATTCTTTCTGTTTTTGCTGAAACACTAAAAGCCTGTTTGGTCAGAAACTGTTGTGATTGTCAGGAGGATGACTCAGCCTTCACTCCTGGTGTTTAAATGCTCCACATGGGTGCCATGCTTCATAAATTGCAATACAATGTTTGTGTGTTTATTTGCTCTACTAAAAAGAAAAAGGTGTTTACTTTCAAAATCATGTTTTGCTAAATTTTCTATTTCCCTTTGTGTTGTAAGAGAGGTATTATTGTGTATATCTAATGAAATACAGTAACTTATTGTGTATATCTAATGAAATACAGTAACTAGATACAGTGGACCCCGCCTAACGAACACCCCGGAAATCGTACAATTTTTTTTTTTCAACAAGTCGGCCGTCTCCCACCGAGGCAGGGTGACCCAAAAAGAAAATCCCCAAAAAGATAATACTTTCATCATCATTCAAAACTTTCACCACACTCATACATAATCACTGTCTTTGCAGAGGTGCTCAGATATGACAGCTGAGAATAGTCCCTCCCAGCTGTCACTATCCCAGACCCCTCCTTTAAAGTGCAGGCATTGTACTTCCCATTTCCAGGACTCAAGTCCAACTAAATCAATTAACTGGTTTCCCTGAATCCCTTCACAAAATGTTACCCTGCTCACACTCCAACAGATCGTCATGTCCCAAAAACCATTCGTCTCCATTCACTCCTATCTAACACGCTCACACATGCTTGCTGGAAGTCCAAGCCCCTTGCCCACAAAACCTCCTTTACCCCCTCCCTCCAACCTTTTCTAGGACGACCCCTACCCCGCCTTCCTTCCTCTAAATATTTATACGCTCTCCAAGTCATTCTACTTTGATCCATTCTCTCTAAATGACCAAACCACCTCAACAATCCCTCTTCAGCCCTCTGACAAACACTTTTAGTAACTCCACACCTCCTAATTTCCACATTCCGAACTTTCTGCATAATATTTACACCACACATTGCCCTTAGACAGGACATCTCCTCTGCCTCCAGCCTCCTCCTCGCTGCAGCATTTGCAACCCATGCTTCACACCCATATAAGAGTGTTGGTACCACTATACTTTCGTACATTCCCTTTTTTGCCTCCATGGATAACGTTTTTTTGTCTCCACAGATACCTCAATGCACCACTCACCTTTTTTCCTTCATCAATTCTATGGTTAACCTCATCATTCATAAACCCATCCGCTGACACGTCAACTCCCAAATATCTGAAAATATTTACTTCTTCCATAATCCCTCTCTCCAATGTGATATCCAATTTTTCTTTTATTTAAATCGTTTGATACTCTCATCACCTTACTCTTATCTATGTTCACTTTCAACTTTCTACATTTACACACCCTCCCAAACTCGTCCACTAACTAAAGCTATTATTATTATTATTATTTTTTTTATTATTATTATTATTATTATTATTATTATTATTATTATTATTATTATTATTATTATTATTATTATTATTATTATTATTATTATTATTATTATTGCCATCGACATGCCTTGCTCACTGAGTTTGATCACTTTTAACTTGGCATTTAAAGTAAGGGCGGCCAAATGAATGTGTATTAAGACCTGTCCACTTTGTGTTTATACACTTCATTTTGCATTATGCATAAGATTGTGAAGTTTTTTCCAAACAATACAAACGCCTTATGTATTGTGTACAAGTTGTCTTCACGTTGCAGTAGAATAAATAACAGCAACACTTCCTTTCTCACACAACACACCATTTTTAGTGGGAATGACGCTATGAGTGAAGGCATACGAATGATGTATTATTCTACAGTTACCTCCAGTAATACTATACTGTACTCAGCTTCTGTGGCGTTGGACTAGAGAAAACTGACTTCTTTCCGTCACTTCTACAAGCCGCCCAGCTATCACATCTCATATTTATGTCAATTTGTTCTACTGTGGGTGTTTGTAATATGTTTATATGATATGTAGTATGTTTTTTTTGCATAATTTTGAAAAATATCATAGATGGATTAATGAAAATGTCTACATGAATATAATGTATGACATTTAAAGTGCTGCACCCAGAGCAAAGATTATTATTATTAGTAGTAGTAGTAGTAGTATTATTGTGGCATTTTCAACACTATTGAGACACACTTAGTGATTTTAATGTGTACCTGCACGCCAGAACAGTGTGTAAGTTTATTTAGGTACGTACAGGTACCTGTATGGAATAGGTAGTAAGTTACTAAATACTGTAAAGAGTTTTTATGAGGATAGTGAGGCTCAGGTTAGGGTGTGTAGGAGAGAGGGAGATTTCTTCCCAGTAAAACTAGGTCTTAGACAGGGATGTGTAATGTTACCATGCTTGTTTCGCATATTTATAGATGGGGTTTTAAAAGAAGTAAATGCTAGGGTGTTGGAGAGAGGGTGGGATTAAATTATGGGGAATCAAATACAAAATGGGAGTTGATGCAGTTACTTTTTGCTGGTAATACAGTTCTTTTGTGGGGATTCTAAAGAAAAGTTGCAAAGGTTAGTGGACGAGTTTGGGAGGGTGTGTAAAGGTAGAAAGTTGAAAGTGAACATAGATAAGAGTAAGGTGATGAGGGTATCAAATGATTTAGATAAAGAAAAACTGGATATCACATTGGAGGGAGGGAGTATGGATGAAGTGAATGTTTTCAGATATTTGGGAGTTGACTTGTCAGTGGATGGGTTTCTGAAGGATGAGGTTAACCATAGAATTGATGAAGGAAAAAAGGTGAGTGGTGCATTTAGGCATCTGTGGAGACAAAGAACATTATCCATGGAGGCAAAGAAGGGAAAGTACGAGAGTATAGTGATACCAACACTATTATATGGGTGTGAAGCATGGGTTGAAAATGCTGCAGTGAGGAGGCAGCTGGAGGCAGTGGAGATGTTGTGTCTATGGGCAATGTGTGATGTAAATATTATGTAGAGAATTTGTAGTGTGGAAATTAGGAGGAGGTGTGGAGTTATTAAAAGTATTAGGCAGAGGGCTGAAGAGGGGCTGTTGAGGTGGTTTGGTCATTTAAAGAGAATGGAACAAAGTAGAATGACTTGGAAAGCATATAAATCTGTAGGAGAAGGTCTTACGTAATTTGAAATGTCCTAATAGTGAATTGCCGTAAAGCAAAGCATCGTAAAGTGGGGCCCTACTGTAATTTAATTCATTCCATGGGGAAGTGGAAAAGAATCCTTCCTGCATAAGCCACGTGTGTGTTGTAAGAGGTGACTAAAATGCCGGGACCAAGGGGCTAGTAACCCTGTCTCCTGTATAAATTACTGAATGTAAAAGGAAGGAAAACTATCATTTCTTTTTTTTGTGGGGTCACCCTGCCTTGTTAGGAGACAGTCAATGTGTTAAAAACAAAAAAATGTATAAACGAAGAATGTCAAACTAAAATCCAGTTTCCTCACACTGGATGATGTGCTGGAGAATCTCACTTGCAAGTACTTGTCCACAATGATTTTGCTTGAGCTGCTAATAAGTGTAACATATTAAATATGACTTGTGTTGTTCCAGCTGATGGTGCTACGATGATGGAGGTTGATCACGAAACTTCACAGGTGAGTTGAATTAAATTGAGTTACTACGTACGTATAAGCAAGTGGTAGAGATCTTACTACATTCCTGTGATAACTAAACAAGCATGAAGAATTACATAGCACTTGTTTTAGGGGCTTCTTTTAGTGTTGTAAGAGGTGACTAAAATGCCAGGAGCAAGGGGCTAGTAACCCCTTCTCCTTTATAAATTACTAAATGCAAAAAGAAGAAACACTTCTGTTTCGTCTTTTTCGGGTCACTCTACCTCGGTGGGAAACGGTGAAAACTTCTAGACACTGTTACCTGAATATTATCTTGCTTGTTTTGGCAGTTCTAACTTTATATCTCTATTTTACATTGTTCTGGTAATTCTACCTAAATATCTTTCCTGTTTTGGTATCCTCATGTGAAGCATTGAAACTGCCCTCCTCTCCTTGGATCATTCCTGATTACCTCTTGTTCTCCAGGTGCTTTGTGATTCCTACTAGTTAAGCATGTCCCTTCAGCATAATAATCACTTGTTGCAGTTAAAAATAATGTAGAGGACTGTTGTGGGTGGGCTGGGCTTAGGTTGATGCTCTGCTTTTTTTTTTTTTTTTTTTTTTTAAGCACCGGCCATCTCCCACCAATAAGTAGTTTTTTGTGGTCTTGGATGTCCTGTAGAAATTGCATTTAGTTATTCACACAAGAAACAGTCCTGGAGGTGGGAAGTACAGTGCCTACACTGTAAAGGAGGGGTAGGGATATTTGCTGTTTGAAGGGACATCTGAACTGTTGTATCTGCATGCCTATGATGGTGAAAGTGTTTCTTTTTCTTTTGAGTCACCCTGCCTCAGTGGGAGATGGCCAGTGTGTTAAAAAATGCATAAAATTTTATTCATTTTTTTTTAACACGTTGGCCATTTCCCACCGAAGCAGGGTGACCTGAAAATAAAGAAAAAACTTTCATCATTCAACACTTTCACCATCACTCATACATAATCACTGTCTTTGCAGAGGCACTCAGATATGACAGTTTAGACATCCCTCCAGACAGGCATTGTACTTCCCGTTTCCAGGACTCAAGTCCGGCTAACTGGTTTCCCTGAATCCCTTCACAAAATATTACCCTGCTCACACTCCAACAGCTCGTCAGGTCCCCAAAACCATTCGTCTTCATTCACATTTATATAACACGCTCACGCACGCTTGCTGGAAATCCAAGCCCCTCACCCACAAAACCTCCTTTACCCCCTCCCTCCAACCTTTTTTTTTTTTTTTTCAACAAGTCTGCCATCTCCCACTGAGGCAGGGTGACCCAAAAAGAAAGAAAATACCCAAAAAAGAAAATACTTTTATCATCATTCAACACTTTCACCTCACTCATACATAATCACTGTCTTTGCAGAAGCGCTCAGATACGAGAGTTTAGAATAATCCCTCCAAACTGTCAATATCCCAGACCCCTCCTTTAAAGTGCAGGCATTGTACTTCCCATTTCCAGGACTCAAGTCCGGTTAAATCTAGAATGAAAGGGGGTAAAGCAGCTGGAACTGACGGGATCATGGCAGAAATGATAAAAGCAGGGGGAGATATTGTGTTGGAGTGGTTGGTATTTTTGTTTAATAAATGTATGAAAGAGGGGAAGGTACCTACGGATTGGCAGAGAGCATGTCTAGTTCCTTTATATAAATGGAAGGGTGACAAAAGAGATTGTAAAAATTATAGGGGAAAAAGTTTACTGAGTATACCAAGTAAAGTGTATGGTAGGGTTATTATTGAAAGAATTAGAGGTAAGACAGAGTAGGATTGTAGATGAGAAAGGAGGTATTAGAGTGGGTAGGGGATGTGAAGATCAAGTGTTTACATTGAAGCATATATGTGAACAGTATTTAGATAAAGGTAGGGAAGTTTTCATGGCATTTATGGATTTAGAAAAAGCATATGATAGAGTATATAGGTTAGCAATGTGGCAGATGTTGCAAGTGTATGGAATAGGTAGTAAGTTACTGAAGGCTGTAAAGAGTTTTTATGAGGATAGTGAGGCTCAGGTTAGGGTGTGTAGGAGAGAGGGAGATTACTTCCCGGTAAAAGTAGGTCTTAGACAGGGATGTGTAATGTCACCATGGTTGTTTAATATATTTATAGATGGGGTTGTAAAAGAAGTAAATGCTAGGGTGTTGGGGAGAGGGGTGGGATTAAATTATGGAGAATTAAATGCAAAATGGGAGTTGACAGTTAATTTTTGCTGATGATACTGTGCTTATGGGAGATTCTAAAGAAAAGTTGCAAAGGTTAGTGGACGAGTTTGGGAGAGTGTGTAAAGGTAGAAAGTGAACATAGATAAGAGTAAGGTGATGAGGGTATCAAACATTTAAATAAAGAAAAATTGGATATCACATTGGAGAGAGGATTATGGAAGAAGTAAATGTTTTCAGATATTTGGGAGTTGACGTGTCAGCGGATGGGTTTATGAAGGATGAGGTTAACCATAGAATTGATGAAGGAAAAAGGTGAGTGGTGCATTGAGGTATCTGTGGAGACAAAAACGTTAGCCATGGAGGCAAAGAAGGAATGTACGAAAGTATAGTGGTACCAACACTCTTATATGGGTGTGAAGCATGGGTTGCAAATGCTGCAGCGAGGAGGAGGCTGGAGGCAGGGAGATGTCCTGTCTAAGGGCAATGTGTGGTGTAAATATTATGCAGAAAATTCGAATGTGGAAATTAGGAGAAGGTGTGGAGTTACTAAAAGTATTTGTCAGAGGGCTGAAGAGGGGTTGTTGAGGTGGTTTGGTCATTTAGAGAGAATGGATCAAAGTAGAATGACTTAGAGAGCGTATAAATCTGTAGGGGAAGGAAGGCGGGGTAGGGGTCGTCCTATAAAAGGTTGGAGGGAAGGGGTAAAGGAGGTTTTGTGGGCGAGGGGCTTGGACTTCCAGCAAGCATGTGTGAGCGTGTTAGATAGGAGTGAATGGAGACGAATGGTTTTTGGGACATGACGATCTGTTGGAGTGTGAGCAGGGTAACATTTTGTGAAGGGATTCAGGGAAACCAGTTAATTGATTTAGTTGGACTTGAGTCCTTTAAATGGGAAGTACAATGCCTGCACTTTAAAGGAGGGGTCTGAGATAGTGACAGCTGGGAGGGACTATTCTCAGCTGTCGTATCTGAGCTCCTCTGCAAAGACAGTGATTATGTATGAGTGTAGTGAAAGTGTTGAATGATGATGAAAGTATTTTCTTTTTGGGGATTTTCTTTCTTTTTGGGTCACCCTGGGAGACGGCCGACTTGTTGAAAAAAAAAAAATATATATATATATATATATATATCCTAGGTAGTAGGTTGGTAGACAGCAACCGCCCAGGGAGGTACTACCGTCCTGCCAAGTGAGTGTAAAACGAAAGCCTGTAATTGTTTTACATGATGGTAGGATTGCTGGTGTCTTTTTTCTGTCTCATAAACATGCAAGATTTCAGGTACATCTTGCTACTTCTACTTACACTTAGGTCACAGTACACATTCATGTCCAAGCATATATATACACACCCCTCTGGGTTTTCTTCTATTTTCTTACTAGTTCTTGTTCTTATTTCCTCTTATCTCCATGGGGAAGTGGAACAGAATTCTTCCTCCGTAAGCAATGCATGTCGTAAGAGGCGACTAAAATGCCGGGAGCAAGGGGCTAGTAACCCCTTCTCCTGTATATATTACTAAATGTAAAAGAAGAAACTTTCGTTTTTTCTTTTGGGCCACCCTGCCTCGGTGGGAAACGGCCGACGTGTTGAAAGAAAGATATATATATTCTAGGTAGTAGGTTGGTAGACAGCAACCACCCAGGGAGGTACTACCGTCCTGCCAAGTGAGTGTAAAACAAAAGCCTGTAATTGTTTTACATGATGGTAGGATTGCTGGTGTCTTTTTTCTGTCTCATAAACATGCAAGATTTCAGGTACATCTTGCTACTTCTACTTACACTTAGGTCACACTACACGTTCATGTACAAGCATATATATACACACCCCTCTGAGTTTTCTTCTATTTTCTTACTAGTTCTTGTTCTTATTTCCTCTTATCTCCATGGGGAAGTGGAACAGAATTCTTCCTCCGTAAGCCATGCGTGTCGTAAGAGGCGATTAAAATGCCTGGAGCAAGGGGCTAGTAACCCCTTCTTCTGTGTATATTACTAAATGTAAAAGGAGAAACTTTCGTTTTTCCTTTTGGGCCACTCCGCCTTGGTGGGAAACGGCCGACGTGTTGAAAGAAGAAAGAAGAATATACAGTGGTACCTCGACTTACGATGGTCCCCAAACACACCCTTTTATGTAAGTTTATTTTTTTAAATGCTTTTGTAAGTGTACTTTTAGGGGTCTAAACAGACTAGTCTATTTTACATTATTTCTTAAGGAGATAAATTTGTTTGGTAATGGCACTTGAACAGCATTCTGGAATGAAAAAATATCGTAAGTCGAGGTACCACTGTATATTAATATGTTTCTCTCTGTCTATCAGGTTGATAGCAGTTTTTTAGTTTCAAATGTCTTATTTGGTGTTTGCAGGTATACATGGAGAACATGCGAACTCTACCACCTGAACAAGCATATACTTACATGAGACCTCACCCTGGCATGGTGTCACACAGACTAACTACTCCTATAGCCATTACATATATTGACACTGAAAAAATCAGCTTTGAAAGGTTGGTTTTGTGTTCATATTTTAGTAATAAAAAATCAACAATTTAGTTTGATACTGTATTTGTTATGAAATACACAAAAGAGTATGTTAGTCATAGTATACTTCTGGGAAGACAGGAAATGAATGATGATAAATGGCTCCCTCTCTAGGTCTTCCTACCTTTGTAGGAAACAGCTGATGTGTTCAATAGCTTTAATCATAATATTTTTTATTAACACATTGGCCATTTCCCACCGAGGCAGGGTGACCCGCAGGGGTGACCCGAAAAAGAAACACTTTCATCATCATTCACTCCATCACTGTCTTGCCAGAGGCTTGCCTGCACCACATAATCACCATTACATTTTTTTTTTTATAGAGATAAAGCTGGCATATGGGGCTGGAGGAGTGATCGAAGTGAAAATGTTAATGGTCATGAATGTAAGGTAAGTCATTTTATTCTGCTTTATAATTTTATGGTTATATATTTGCATGTTGAAACACTTGTAAGAATAGTTATTTTAATTAATTAGATGTGGATGAAAGTTTAGTTAACAGGTAACCTAATGAAGGGATGAATGAGTTTAGTGAAACGAAGTATCATAGGATTATTGGGGGTTAATGGCACTAAAGCCACCCACACACACTTTTTTTCAATGGTTAATTTTTGCTGTATTATATTGACCAGTAACCACAAAAGCATGATAGTTTTAAGAAATTTCTCATACTGAAGATCATAGGTTTTTAAAGGTGATTTCTTAATTTTTTTTCAGTATTTTAAATTTTTTAAGCTCTTTCCCATCTCCCCAACCCCTTCCCCCAGCCTTGACATTGTAGCAGCTCCTCCCCAGAGGTTGAAGTCCTGGCTCTCCTACCACTATAGATAACGGCTAGTAAATGCACCACATTCTAGGGCCTTTCTTTTGTGCTTATTAATATTTTATTGTGTGTAAACTACAGTTTGTATACTACAGAAAATAAAGTTGTAGTGTATAAGAGGATACTTTAGCTTTGCATGATTAAGGGTGATCTGGTTATGAATAGTTCAACAAATGAAAGTTGTGATACCAAAAATTGCAATGTACCAAAACTTCAGTATTGTACTCTGCTTGGCAACAGTGTATAAATCACTTTTTAATTTTAATGCTTGCAGTGTACTGTACAGGCATACTTGACCCCCACTGTTCACTATCCTTTCTATTACTGCCTTGTTTTACTTGTGGTGCTCTAGTTAACTGCCTTGTATTTAGTAATTGAAAAATTACCCTTTTGATAGTTTCATCTGTCAGACACAAACCAGCAACAAGGAAGGATAGGCTAATTTTTTTCTTTTTCACAGCCAGATGTCTCCTGCCAAGGCATGGTAACCCAAAGAACAAATACATTCATTATCATTCATTCAATCACTATTTTGCCAGAAGTGTGTGTACATCACAAGTCAGATTGCCCTCCAACTGCCTCATCCCCTCCTTCAGAGTACATTCACTGCCTTTCAACCAGACATATCTAATAATTTTGAACATTTTTGAAGTGGAGAAGAATCCTTCCTCCGTCAGTCATGCATGTTGTAAGAGGCGACTAAAATGCCGGGAGCAAGGGGCTAGTAACCCCTCTCCTGTAAATATTACTGAATGTAATATAAACAGGTGGGAGATGGCTGGTGTGTTAAAGCTAATAATTTTTAATTAAGTTTAAACAAAATAACATTCTGTACTGTATTTCTTGATACCATATTTCTTATACCTGTAATTTTTTTTTTAATTTAGGAGTCCTGGTCTTAGACCAGCCTTGTGCTGTAGTGGTCCTAGAACTATTAACAAATACATAACTATGGTTAATATTGAGTGTCTTATAAATCATTTTTATAATAGGTCTTATTTTTTTATTTGACTCGATGATTGTAGTAAGTAATCCAACAGGTATTTTCTGCTATCAATGTTGAGCTTGTAACAAAGACTCGCACCGAGCACTTGACTGACGCTGACAAAGAAAAATCATCACCTAGGAGTCCAATTCAGTCATTCCTTAATATTGCAGAAGTAGAAGAAAAACAAAACTCCCCCTCATCCTCTGAAGAAGTAAGTAGTGTCTCTACAGTTGTTAAATGTTAACAGTAGTACTGTGTTTTGTTTCTATTCATGAAATACATAGTGTGCAAAGTTTTGCATAAGTGCCTTCTATTCTGTAAGTTTGTTTTATTGTGCCTAGAGTAGATTTGTTTCACTTTTCCAGAGTGAGACGTATAGTCTGAACAATCCAAGTAATATCACTGCCGATGAATATTTTGATCCAGAGGTAGATTTGCAAAGCCGTGACATTGGTCGACCGAAAGAAGTCACCAAGAAAGTACAGAGTTTTAAAGTGAGTTGTGTATGCTTTACATTAGGCTCAATTTATTTTGATGACTGAAATGCAGGTCATATAGGTAAAATAATATATTTGCTTTAATGAATTAAAATTTAATAATGAAACTTCCCATTCTTGGTTTACTTTAATTTTTATTTAATTTAAAACATGTAAATTCTTTATTCATATATTTGTTGCATGTACAGTGGAACCCCGGTTAACGAAAAAAATTCATTGCAGAAGCCTGCTCAAGTGCCATTACCGAACGAATTTACTTCCTTAAGAAAAAATGTCATTTAGGTTAGTCTATTTCAGACCGCCAAAAATACACTTCCACAAGCACTTACAATATTGTACTTGTATAATTGCACGATTTCTGGGGTGTTCGTTAACCGGGGTTCCACTGTATAACTATTTAATCTACAGATTCTGTAATTGAATCGGGTAATGATACTTGCAGCAAGATTGCATATCTCCTATTTTTGCTGAGGATATTAAAGCAGCATGTATTACTGAAATAAGGATCACATCTTAAGTTGGAGATGTGGCTTTTACCTTGCAAGTGATAATGTATTTTAATTCACTTAAACATAATCCATTTATTGCATTTGTCCCTCTTCTGTAATATATACATATACAGTTGATCCTTGAACAATACAAGGTTAGGGGCACCAACCCTCCACACAGTTGAAATTCCATGTATAACTTTTGACTCCCCCAAATTAACTACTAATAGCCTACTGTTGACTTGATGCCTTACTGATAACATAAACAGTCAATTATCACATATTTTGTATATGTATTATATACTGTGTTCTTACAATAAAGTAAAGCTAGAGAAATGTTATTAAGAAAATCATAAGGAAGAGAAAATACACTTACGTACTGCACTATATTTATCGATGCCGTAAGTTTACATATAAATCTGTAGAGGAGGGGTAGGGGTCGTCCTAGGAAAGGATGGAGGGGGTAAAAGAGGTTTTGTGTGCAAGGGGCTTGGACATGCAGCAGGCATGTATAAGCATGGTAGATAGGAGTGAATGGAGACAAATGCTTTTTGGGACCTGACGAGCTGTTGGAATGTGAGCAAGGTAATATTTTGTGAAGGGATTCAGGGAAACCGGTTAGCCAGACTTGAGTCCCAGAAGTGGGAAGTGCAATGCTTGCACTTTAAAGGAGGGGTTTGGGATAGTGGCTGTTTGGAGTGACATCTAAACTGTGACTATCTGGGTGCCTCTGCAAAGACAGTGATATTGTGAATGATGGTGAAAGTGTTTCTTTCTTTTTTGGGTCACCCTACCTTGGTGGGAGATGGCCATTGTGTTGAAAAAAAAAAGTTTACATCATCTGTTTACAAGATGAATTGTCTGTCTGTCAGTACCTACATCAATATTGTCTTTTATGATACAAAATGCTGTAGATGTTATACATATTACTAACACTAAACGTTAAAAATGAAAAGATAATATAAAAAAGAAATTCATATTTATTTACAGGTATTGGCAGTTTTGAGTGACATCTAAACTGTTGTATCTGAGCACCTCTGCAAATTCAGTGATTATGTGTGAATGATGGTGAAAGTGTTTTTTTCTCGATCACCTGCTTTGGTGGGAGATGGCCGACATGTTGAAAAAAAAAAATGATTCATGCATTGACAATGAAGAAGCAGCAGTATGATTGCTTTATGGTAGCCTAGTGTAATCAATACAATTGCAATACCAACAGGAGGTGGCTACAATATTATTACAGTACTATAATATGTACTACAGTTAATTTTCTGCAGTTATGATTTAATATCCTAGGTAGTAGGTTGGTAGACAGCAACCGCCCAGGGAGGTACTACCGTCTTGCCAAGCGAGCGTGATGCAGAAACCTGTAATTGTTTTACATGGTGGTAGGATTGGTGGTGTCTTTTTTTTTTTTTTTTATTCTATCTTATAGACACGCGGGTTACCAGGTTTATCTTGCTACTTCTACTTACGCTTAGGTCACACACATATATTTACACACCCATCTAGGTTTTCTTCTATTTTCTTAATAGTTCTTGTTCTTTAATTTCCTCTTATCTCCATGGAGAAATGAAAAAGAATTCTTCCTCCATAAGCCATGCGTGTCGTAAGAGGCAACTAAAATGCCGGGAGGAAGGGACTAGTAACTCCTTCTCCTGTATACTTTACTAAATTTAAAAAGAGAAACTTAAGTTTTTCTTTTTAGGTCTCCCTGCCTTGGTGGGATACAGCCAGTTCGTTAAAAAAAGATTGTATTGTTTCCACATTAAAAACATTTCTCCTTGGCCACTCCATTGGCTTGCATGTGTTGTGGTAAACACAGTTATCTGAACTTTTAAATTACAGTTGGCTTGATGAAGGAAATTTTTATTTTTCCATATATTCAAATATCAAGCATATTGGGGGTACTGGGAATTAGTCAAATGTAAGAGGGATGTGCTCTAGGACTTTGTCTGTTACCATAGGTTATACTTCTCGTACATTTCTTAATTAGATGGCTCTACTTTGAATTATTTATACAAAACTCTCCTTTCATTTGTTTGCTAGAAGTTGGTAGAAAGAGGTTTGAGCAGAGTAAATGTTAAGAGGGAAAATAGTATCATAAATCTACTCCTAACAGGCTCATCTTTGGCTGGCAGAAGAGTACCCACTGAAGTTACAAGATCAAGTTATGCCAATTGTTGATCTTATGGCCATTAGCTCTTCCCACTTTGCCAAACTGAAGCACTTCATTCAAATGCAGCTCCCTAATGGATTTCCTGTTAAAATTGGTAGGTATGTTTATTTGAATTACTTTAATTCCTGTATATTATATAGTACTGTACAGGAACACCCCATTTGTACGGCTCTTGGGTTCCTGACCCCGTGCGATAAGTGAAAATCATTAGTGGGTGGAAAAGAGCGTTTTTTCATTATCGAATGCATCAAAAATGCCTGATATGTTTATACGTACTCTCATACATTAAGTGCTCAGTACAGCTAGGCATTAAAAACAGATAAAAACAAATAAAAAAATAAAGAAGAATAAAGAAAAGTTGCAAAGGTTAGTTGACGAGTTTGGGAGGGTGTGTAAAGGTAGAAAGTTGAAAGTGAACAAAGATAAGAGTAAGGTGATGAGGGTATCAAATGATTTAGATAAAGAAAATTGAATATCACATTGGAGAGAGGGAGTATTGAAGAAGTGAATGTTTTCAGATTTTGAAAGTTGACTTGTCAGCGGATGGGTTTATGAAGGATGAGGTTAACCATAGAATTGATGAAGGAAAAAAGGTGAGTGGTGCGTTGAGGTATCTGTGGAGACAAAAAACGTTTTCTATGGAGGCAAAGAAGGGAATGTATGAAAGTATAGTGGTACCAACACTCTTATATGGGTGTGAAGCTTGGGTTGTAAATGCTGCACTGAGGAGGCGGCTGGAGGCAGTGGAGATGTCCTGTCTAAGGGCAATGTGTGGTGTAAATATTATGCAGAGAATTCATAGTGTGGAAATTAGGAAGAGGTGTGGAGTTACTAAAAGTATTAGTCAGAGGGCTGAAGAGGGGTTGTTGAGGTGGTTTGGTCATTTAGAGAGAATGGAGCAAAGTAGAATGACTTCTAGAGCATATAAATCTATTGGGAAAGGAGGGCGGGGTAGGGGTCTTCCCCGAAAAGTTTGGAGGGAGGGGGTAAAAGAGGTTTTATGGGCGAGGGGCTTTGACTTCCAGCAAGCGTGTATGAGTATGTTAGACAGGAGTGAATGGTGATGAATGGTTTTTGGGACCTGACGAGCTGTTGGAGTGTGAGCAGGGTAATATTTTGTGAAGGGATTCAGGGAAACCAGTTATTATAGATTTAGCAGGACTTGAGTCCTGGAAATGGAAAGTACAATGCCTGCACTTTAAAGGAGGGGTCTGGGATAGTGACATTTGGAGGGATTATTGTAAACTGTCGTATTTGAGCGCCTCTGCAAAGACAGTGATTATGTATGAGTGAGGTGAAAGTGTTGAATGAGGATGAAAGTATTTTCTTTTTGGGGATTTTCTTTCTTTTTGGGTCACCCTGCCTCAGTGGGAGACGGCCTACTTGCTGAAAAAAAAAATGCACAATACATACAATATTTAACCTTAAAATATGGCACTAGTTGCCCTTCCCTTATGCAGTTGATAAATTAGACATATGCAACACTTGGGTATCTTTATTGAGGAAACGTTTTGCCACACAGTGGCTTCATCAGTCCATACAAAGGAGAAACATGAAGATCAGGAGAAGTTTGAGGTAATCAGTCCCTCGGCCTTGAGTCGATGTAATCAGTCCATCAATCTTGAACAGACTACATCGACTCAAGGCCGAGGACTGATCCTCAAACTTCTCCTGATCTTCATGTTTCTCCTTTGTATGGACTGATGAAGCCACTGTGTGGCGAAACATTTCCTCAATAAAGATACCCAAGTGTTGCATATGTGTCTAATTTATCAACTTGTCGGTTCTCTGAGCCATTCACTAATGCAGTTGTGCAAACATGGAGGAGAAGTGGTCAAGGAACCCAACATAATGAACAATGGCTCAGTTAAAAACCAATGAAAATGTGGAACACCAAAAAGAGGGTACTGAATATTCGGGGCCCTCCTGTATTTACTTTTATGGTAATTTTTTATATTTTTTCTTAAGAATTAAAAATTGCAGGTTTATTTACTAAAATTTTGTTTTATTATCACCAATCTATCACCAAGGTAGGGTGACCCAAAAGAAAAGGAAACATAATGATTATTATCATTCGTTCAATTGCTTTCTTGACAAATAAGTGCAAACAGCAATTCAGATAATCCTCCAAACAGCAAGATTCCCACCTCTTCTTTAAATAACAAGCACTGTACTTTCCACCTCCAGGACTCTAAGTCTGGCTAATAGGTTTCCTTGAATCCCTTTAACAGATTGCCAAACCCTAAATACCACTTGTCTCCACTCACTCTGATCTAATGTTAACACATCTTCACCCTCTACCTCCAACCCTTCTTGGAATGATCCCTAAACCTCCTTCCCTCTACCCAGAATATAATTATACACCTTTTCCATCCTATTCTGCTGCATTCTGTCTGAATGGCCAAATCACCTCAGCAACCTCTCTGCCACTTGAATTTTACCTTTTGTAAACCAACACAGTCTTTAAATTTCTGTGCTTTTTATTCTCTTCATAATATTAACATTACACATTGCTCTAAACATGACTTCACTGTGTCCACTACAACATGTAAAGATCATGCTTCACTGTCATATTTGTTGGTACCTCTGTCTTCTGGTTCATTTTTTTTTATCTTCCATAGATAAAATTATTCTTGCAGATGCTTTAAATGTGCCACCTACCTTTTCCCCTCTTATATTCTATGCTTCGTCCTCAAGAGAAGTTCCTCAATGTCAGTGAGGGGGCTCTTAATTCAAGGAATTTGACCTGCCCACCTCTTCCTTGGATCGAACCTTAACCCATTTCCCCAGGTGCTATATGACCCCAACAGGTTGATGCCTTCCCACGAATGTAATAATAATAATACTTATGTTCTGTGCTTCACTTTATAGACCTGTTTGCTGACACTTTCACTTCCCATATTTCTTCCCTCCAATAAGTTATCAACTATTTCATTACCTAACCTTTTTTATTACTCTCATCACCTTGCTCTTTTCTCTGTATACTTTTAACTTTCTTCTTTTACACACCCTCCCCCATTTTCTGTTTTAACATCATTACTGGTATTTTCTTTCCATTTTTTTTGTAACATTACATTGTACTTTTCAGAAATCCCTCTCTTCCATGTATTAACAGCAAGAATCACATTTGGAAATATATTTGGGGTTGATGAAAACATTAACAGTGTATCGACTTTATGCGAGGAGGACAGACTTACGTGTGTTATAGATGAAGCTGTATTTGAGCCTCCAGCACACTATACAAAGATTGGTAAGTAATGTTTTTGTATACTTTGGTTTATATGTGGGATTATTTAACAGTGTATGTAGATAATAGGCTGTAAAAACTGTACATGTTTGGGGCTGGATTCCTGGAAAACTGAGAATTAGGTGATGCAGTGTTAACCTGTTGCTTGGGTACACTGTAAAAATATAGGTCAGCATGCTGCCTGTCTGGTGGTAATGGGTGTACAGTATATTGTTTGAGCTGGTGTAACTTTTTTGGTTTAAGAGAAAATGACCCACTTCATTTTACTGTCCTGTATAGGTCCCTTCTCCAATATTTCCAGAAAAATGGAATGTTGTTTATCTCCTCTCCTCCCAACCAATTAACACCTTAATGTCTTTATCTGTTCTCCAATATTGTAATGAATGAGGCAGCCGTGGGCTGCCTCATTCATTACACCGACTTGAAGTTTAGCTCTTGCTGGCAGATTGTTTTAACTATGTCAGGGTTTGAAAACCCATTGTTCTTTTTAGGATTTTAAAAGTTTTTTTTATAGCTCCTCATGAAAGATTAACCTGGAAACTAAAAACTTG
This sequence comes from Cherax destructor, assembly GCA_009830355.1. Classification (NCBI taxonomy): domain Eukaryota; kingdom Metazoa; phylum Arthropoda; class Malacostraca; order Decapoda; family Parastacidae; genus Cherax; species Cherax destructor. The sequence goes on from WNWK01003803.1 coordinate 85,192, forward strand.
GTTCCCAAGGCAACTATTACATTGGATTTAGATACTGTAAATTACACACAATAAGACGTGGATAATTTGAGGAAGTGGAGTAGTAAATAGATGGTGGAATTTAGTGTGGATAAGTACTATGTAGGGAGCAAGGGACTAGTAACCCCTTCTGTATTTTTTTTATTTATTAACACATCAGCCGATTCCCACCAAGGCAGGGTGGCCTGAAAAAAGAAAAACTTTCATCATCATTCACTCCATCACTGTCTTGCCAAAGGGGTGCTTTACACTACAGTTATAAAACTGCAACATTAACATTCCTCCTTCAGAGTGCAGACACTGTACTTCCCATCTCCAGGATTCAAGTCCGGCCTGCCGGTTTCCCTGAATCCCTTCATAAATGTTACTTTGCTCACACTCCAACAGCACGTCAAGTATTAAAAACCATTTGTCTCCATTCACTTCTATCAAATACACTCACACATGCTTGCTGGAAGTCCAAGCCCCTCGCACACAAAACCTCCTTTACCCCCTCCCTCCAACCAATGAGGATAACAAGAAGATTAGGTGACGAAAGATTGGATATCAGATTGGAGGGAGAGAGTATGGAGGAGGTGAATGTATTCAGATATTTGGGAGTGGACATGTCAGCAGATGGGTCTATGAACAATGAGGTGAATCATGGAATTGATGAGGGAAAAAGGGTGAGTTGTGCACTTCGGAGTCTGTGGAGACAAAGAACTTTGTCCATGGAAGTAAAGAGGGGAATGTATGAGAGTATAGTCATACCAACACTTATATGGGTGTGAAGCATGGGTGATGAATGTTGCAATGAGGAGAAGGCTGGAGGCAGTGGAGATGTCATGTCTGAGGTCAATGTGTGGTGTGAATATAATGCAGAGAATTCGGTGTTTGGAATTTAGGAGGAGGTGTGGGATTACTAAAACTATTATCCAGAGAGCTGAGGAGGGGTTGTTGAGGTGGTTCGGACATGTAGAGAGAATGGAACAAGACAGAATGACTTCAAGAGTGTTCTTCTGTATATATCACTAAATTTAAAAAGATAAACTTTTGTTTTTTCTTTTTGGGCCACCCTGCCTTGGTGGGTAATGGCCGATGCGTTGAAAGAAGAAGAAGAATTACTATGTAACAGGAACAGGAAAAAATTAAAACAGACCACGAAGAATATAAATCATGCAATAAAATCATGAAGGTATCAAACAGAGGGGCCTAGTGGTCATCATTGACAAAAAAATTTGTCTCCTGAAAATCATATAAATTAAATAATGTGAAAATCCTATGTGACTCTGGCCAGCTTTGAAACACCCATAAGATATACAGTGTATGAATGGGGAAATACTAGAAGGCAGGTTTTAAAATGAAGACAAATAGTATTGGGGATTTGACATGCTGTTTGAGTGTGAACAGGATAACATTTATGAAGAGATTCAGTGAGACTGGCCAACTGAATTTTAGTTCTGGAGATATGAAGAGCAACACCTGCAGTCTGAAGGATGGGTAAGGAATGTGAATCCTTTCATCTCTAAAATTGTGGTGTCCATGTGCTTCTGGAAAGAAATTTAGGAAAAGAATGATGGTGAATGTGTTTTCTGTCTTTGGGTCATGTTGTCTTATTGGGGAAATGATCTTTATATTAAAAATATTTTCAAAAGAGTTTGTAGTACTGTATTTCAGGTAATGATTAGCAGGTGGGAAAGACTTGCAACTTCTCAAGACATTATTAATGTTCAATCAATGTTTTGGTGACAGATCAGTTACTATCATCAGGTTTTATTCTGGAATATAATATTTTTATTTTACTTTTAGGTCATTCTGATGAGCAGCATGTGCAACTGAGCCTTGATGAAGATGATGCTCTGCTGCAGTATGCTATCCAGCAGTCTTTAGTAGAAGCTGGCACAGAACAGGATCAAGTGGACATCTGGGAGGCACTGCAAGCTGACCACAGACCAACCCTCAGGCAACAAGGGTACACTACTCTGACATGTGTTTCTTACCATTTATTTAGTATGCATGAACATTTAAGGAAACCCCTCCTCCTGTATAAATGACAATGTAAAAAGAAGTAAAACTTGCATTTCTTCTTATTCAGGTCACCCTGCTATGGTGGGAGACTGCTGGTGTGTAAAAAAAAAAAAAAATTGTATTTTACTCTTCAACTCTCTGTTGAACCTTGTAACTAACTAGCAGGCAGAAGCCTTGCCTTGAGTTATGATTTGAAATGTGTTTAGTACTCGTTGTTATATACGTATACTACTCTGACATGTGTTTCTTACTATTTATTTAGTATGCATGAATATTTAAGGAAACCCCTCCTCCTGTATAAATATGACTGAAATGTAATAAACTTTTCAGTTATTTCTTTTCTGTTACACACATTCCTCAAGTTTTGCAGCAGAATATCTATGCGAGGTCTTGCATTCTGAATGTTATTGCTATTTTGATTTTTTTAGTCTTAAGTATTCTTCATGGGTAAACACCATATAATTTTGCTTTACATGTATTTATTTATGTAGCCACAACAGAGGGATGCATTATGGTATTTAAGTGTTTGTTAATATTTTATAGCCACTTTGATTCCAGACAATATCTTAAGACTTGTTTTGCTATGACTTGAAACCTAGTACTTGTGTATACTGATCTTGTATTCATAAAACAAAATTCTATTGAAACTGTGCAGAACTATACAAAATTGACAGAACTATACAAAACTCATTACTGTAAACATATAACACAATGCAGTATAAGCTTAAGCATGTTCATTGACACTAGTTTAAGACTCATGTTTATTTACTTAGTTTGGTAGTTAGAATTATATAGCACACTCTGGATAGCATCTAGGGATATGTAGTCTTAGTGGCTTCCAATATTTTATACTTGAAAATTCTAACAGTAAAACTATGAACTGTTTGTTGTTCGACTGTCATTGTATTGTTGGTAAATGTTGCTGGTTATAAGTTTTTGGATGATTTTCCTTGTCTATTTTTCCCTATTACTTATCTAAACATGCTACATCTGTATCTCATTTTTGCTATTTTTATTTTTTTTATTTATTAACACATCGGCCGATTCCCACCAAGGCAGGGTGGCCCCCAAAAAAAAAACTTTCATCATCATTCACTCCATCACTGTCTTGCCAGTGAAAACAATGAAAAATAAATGTAAAGCACTAATTTTAATGGATAAATGAACATTTAAATCAGTTTTACCTTTATTGAAGTCTCTTGTTGGCGTATAGAAGACGGCAAGGAGGGGAGAGGGAGGAGAGGTTATCTCTACCACCATCACTACCACCCTCTACCACCATCACTACCACTCTCTACCACCATCACTACCACCCTCTACCACCATCACTACCACCCTCTACCACCATCACTACCACCCTCTACCACCATCACTACCGCCCTCTACCACCATCACTACCGCCCTCTACCACCATCACTACCGCCCTCTACCACCATCACTACCGCCCTCTACCACCATCACTACCGCCCTCTACCACCATCACTACCCCCTACCACCATCACTACCACCATCACTACCACCCTCTACCACCATCACAACCACTACCACCCTCTACCACCAACAAGGCCAGAGTGACTCAGAATGCATGTACTCACCTAGTTGTGGTTGCAGGCGTCGAGTCACAGCTCCTGGCCCCGCCTCTTCACTGGCCGCTACTGGGTCACTCTCCCTGCGCCATGAGCTTTATCATACCTCTGCTTAAAGCTATGTATAGAGCCTGCCTCCACTACATCGCTTCTTAAGCTATTCCACTTCCCGACCACTCTGTGACTGAAGAAATACTTCCTAACATCTGTGATTCATCTGAGTCTTCAACTTCCAACTGTGTCCTCTTGTTGTTGTGTCCCATCTCTGGAACATTCTGTCTCTGTCCACTTTGTCAATTCCTCTCAGTATCTTATATGTTGTTATCATGTCCCCCCTATCTCTCCTGTCCTCCAGTGTCGTCAGGTCAATTTCCCTTAACCTCTCCTCGTAGGACATACCCCTTAGCTCCGGGACTAGTCTTGTTGCAAACCTTTGCACTTTCTCGAGCTTCTTCACATGCATGGGATGCTTTGTGTGGGCATGGGCAGGTGGACATGTTCGGTACGGCGGACGAAAACCAAGGTGACGAACGAGAACTGGGACAATATTTTGATGAAAAAAGTTGTCAAAAACCAAATTCGACGAAAACCAGAGCAAACGAAAGCCAAGGTTCCACTGTATTACGTTCAATATTGATTGACACCCTCATTTTTATAATGACTTTTGTCACTCCATGAAATTGAAAGAGGTGGTGATAATGATAGCCTCTTCTCTTGGAGATTATTGCTAACTTTTTGTCTTTTCAGACTTAATCCGATACCAGTATCGCATGCAAACACACCAGCACATCTGTCTCTGCACACGGCCGAGGATGCTCAGCTACAGCGGTAAGGTTGCAGTTTCATCACACATATTAGGATAGAGTGCTGGCATGGTCCTTTGCTATTTTCCTTTGTTTTTCTTTTTCCATTTGAATACAGTAAACCCTTTTATGTTATAGTAAGTACCCAACTTAACAATTCTCTGAGTTGTTTCAACATGATGTTCCACACACATGATATTGGCACTTTGGAACTAATCAATGGCTTGTGAATGCTTATCTGCAGTTGTTATATTTGCAATTTTTTTTTAACACCAGCCATCTACACTTTAATATGTATGTAGAAATGGTATATACTGAATTGTCTTGAAAAATTTCTGTGCCATTTATTAGTCATTATCTCCATGCCCATACTATTATTAACTAGTTGTTAGTATTGTAGTAGTTTATCTCCTTGAAATGATTTGCGTAATGAGAGGCTTCTTGCCCCCCAATCTCTCCCCCCAAAAAAAAAAAGTTGGACTATGTAGATATGTAAGCACTGGCAAGACAGCTGTTAAATGAATGATAAATATTTAATCTTGTAAGATACCCAAACTTAGTGGGAATTGGCCGATGTAAAAAAATTACTCTTAATATTAAATCATATCTCCATGGGGAAGTGGAACAGAATTCTTCCTCCGTAAGCCATGCATGTCGTAAGAGGCGACTAAAATGCCGGGAGCAAGGGGCTAGTAACCCCTTCTGAATATATTACTAAATGTAAAAGGAGAAATTTTTGTTTTTGCTTTTGGACCACCCTGCCTCGGTGGGAAACGGCCGACGTGTTGAAAGAAAGAAAGAAAGAAATCATATTAACATTTATAAGAAATAATGATCAGAATCAGTTGCCTGTACTCCTGAGAAGCAATTTGAGCATTGCTTATTTTCAGAATTAAAATATCCTATGGAGTTAAATATTATTTAATTGCATGTAGCATTCTGCATTTTTGTTATCTATGGTTCCAGGATTCCAAATTTTCTCCATTGGGAAGTGGAGAAGAATCCTTCCTCAGTAAGCCATGTGTGTTTTAAAAGGCGACTAAAATGCCAGGAGCAATGGGCTAGTAACCCCTTCTTTATAAATTTCTAAAAATTAGGCACTTATGAAGGGATTCAGGGAAACCAGTTAGCTGGACTTGAGTCCTGGACGTGGGAAGTACAGTGCCTGCACTATGGAGGAGGGGTGAGGATATTTGCAGTTTTGAACTGTAGTATTGGCACCCCTCTGGCAAGACAGTGATGGAGCAAGTGATGGTAAAAGTGTTTTTTTTTTTTTTGGGGGGGGTTGCCTTACCTTGGTGGGAGATGGCTGCTGTGAATTTGCATATGTAGTTATCCAAATTTATTAATACCCTGGCCTGGTGTGGTGAATACTTGACAGGCTTTCCCACAGTGGACAAACAGGTTTAGAAAATTCTTCAGCTGTCAAGATTACCAGGTGAGGGCTTTGAAGGTATGCTAGGAGATGAGAATGAGCTCTTAAAAGATGAGTAGGAAGGAAGTAATCAGGAGGAAATGTTGGTGGAGTTCACTGCCCAGAAACAAGAAAGGAAAAGATGAAGATAAGAAAGAACCTGAAGAAAAGCAGCTAACAGTTATGTAAGAAGTTCATATTCTTAGTAAAGTTACAGACTTAACTGAAGAGAACCCTGACAAATCTAAAAGCACTGCTCTGTAATGGGTTTTAGAGCAGCTGATGATGCCTTACTATCAACTATATAAAGTACTACAGGGTAAAATAGACCAAAGATGCATTACTGAATTTCTTAGTGCAATCAGTGACATCTGTATGAAAACATCAGTCATACACCTCAGCTAATTATCCACAGCCTTCTATCTTTGCTCAGTAGGGGCCACACCATCCCTATTTGTTCCTTTCAGAATCATTGACATACACTAACAACCAGAAGTTAAGGAAAGAAATATTTAAGTAACCTTTGTTTGGGTTTAGCACTTAGTATGATTATATTATTGGTATTATGTATCTTGTAGCTACAGTATAGCCCCACTTATACGGCAGGTTAGGGTGCAGGCTGCCACTGTGAAGCGAATCGCCTTTTTTCTCACTTTTAAATGCATATAAATGCCTGATATATTAAGTTAGCAATAAAACTATTCCTAAAACAAAATAAAAAAGTCTTCATGTTGGTGCAGTAGAATACACAACAGCAACACTACCATTCTCATGCAACACACCATTTTTAGAGAATGATGCTATGAGTGAAGACATACGAAAGAAATGTTTTTTGCACTTACCTCTCCTAGTCTGGTGTTGGACTAGAGAAAACATAATTCTTACCGTCACTTCTACAGGCTGCCCGGCTACCACACCTAACATTAAAGATAATTTGTTTTACTATGATTGTATGTACAGTGGTACCCAAGTTTCATGCTGCCCCCAACTCGAACAATTATGTAAGTGTATTGTTGTAAGTGCTTTTGTAAGTGTATTTTTGGGGTCTGAAACGGATTAATCTAATTTACATTCCTTAAGGGAACAAATTCATTCGGTAACGACACTCGAACAGCCTTCTGGAACGAATAAAGTATGAAACTCTGGGTACCACTGTACTTTGTTTATGTGATGTGCAGCATGTTTCTTATATAATTTTGAAAAAACATCATGGATGGATTAATCACTCCAAAGCGATTATTATTATTATTTTTATTGCGTCAACACTAGCTAGACATTTTTAACTACTACTTTCTCGCCTGGCGCACCTACTCCTACTTTATAACAACGTCAGATAGTGATTTTAATGTACGTACTTGCACGCCAGCACAGTGTGTAAATTTAGTTAGGTTAGTACAGTTATCAGAAGTATCTCAGTACTGTCTCTGCCATAGACATACCTTGCTCACTGAGTTTAATCATTTCTAACTTTGCACTTTAAGTATGAGCCTTACAACTCCTCTTTTTATCACAACTACCCTTACCTGGAGTCTACCTGGAGGGTATTCCGGGGATCAACGCCCCTGCGGCCCGGTCCACGATCAGGCCTCCCAATGGCTCAGGGCCTGATCAACCAGGCTGTTACTGCTGGCCGCACGTAGTCCAACGTACGAACCACAGTCCGGCTGTGGTTCGTACTTCTTGAAGGCAGCCAGAGGCCTATTGGTAATTCCCTTATGTATGGTGGGAGGCTGTTGAACAGTCTTGGGCCCCAGACACTTATGGTGTTTTCTCTTAGTGTACCAATGATGCCCCTACTTTTCATTGGGGTATTTTGCACCGCCTGCCCAGTCTTTCACTTTCGCAGGGAGTGATTTCTGTGTGCAGATTCGGGACCATTCCTTCTAGGATTTTCCAAGTGTAGATTATGATATATCTCTCTTTTGCGTCCCAACGAGTACAAGTCAAGTGCTTCCAAGCGTTCCCAGTAGTTGAGGTGTTTGATAGAACTTGTATGTGCAGTAAAGGTTCTCTGTACACTCTCTATACAGCCTCTCTTCATTTAATGACGGAGTTCCGTTTCTAAGACCACATCGGTAAACAAATTCGTCGCTATGTGAGGAACATACTATAATGGTAGTGGGTTTATGTCAACCATCCTTGATATTGTTTTAATGTCATCTTGGACTATTTATAAAATTTCTGGTATATTTTTAAATGTTTATACAATAGTGTACTGTATACATATTGTAATACACAGAATAGAGAAAATCAGCTCTAATGTACATTATTTAGATATGCATACTGGTCAAAGAGGCCGTTGTAAGTCCAAGTCATCGGTAAACAAATACGACGCTAAGTGAGGAGAGGCTGTATATAAAATACACAATAACTTTAGAACACTTGAAATTTTGGAAAGTTTCCAGACATAATCAGGAGAGACGTGGAGCTCACAGAGGATGTAAACAAACTAAAAGTAGATGGGTGGCTCGTGGACGCCGTAATAGCAAATCAGGAGCCGTATAAATGAATTTGTTGGTATAATTTGAAATGTGTTAGCAAATTGCCATGAAGCAAAGTGGCCCTCCTGTATAAGTATTTTATTAAATATAACATTCCAACCAACTACAATTACATTATCATTGTCTTTTACATTATTATTATGATCAAAACTAAGTGCTAAACCAATGTTATTCAGTTCATTTGACTTAATTTTTATTTACATGCCATTTTCAAGCCACCATGTACCTTAGTCAACTGTATACATATAAAAATGGGAGATATTAAAAATAGTTCTTTTTTTTTTCAGAGCCATAGAAGAATCTCTTGCTCTGAGCATGGGGACAAGACTCCCACAACTTCCTGGTGCAGGCAACACTGAGAGTAGTTTCCAGATTGAGCCAGAAGGGGATATAGCTGTTCCAGGAGGCTTAGCAATCACTCCAGGGGGCAGTATATTGGACTCTGAAATGGCAATGGCACTCTCACTGTCACAGCGTCATCAGGAAGAGGAGGAAGCTCGTCGAAGGCAGGAAGAAGAGACCTTAAAGCGTATCCTTGAATTGTCTCTTACAGAAAAATAATGTTAGCTATTATTTAGAAATGAAAGTATCTACTGCCATATTTCACAATAAGAACAAATAATGCAATTTTTATAATAAACCTTTTGTGAAAATATATAGGAAGCTGTGTTAGACGAGGCTGACTTGACTAAAACTACAAATTAGTGTTATTTACAGAACTTGTAAATTGAGTATCTTCAATGTTAAAATGACATACTGGATAGGAAGATGTGATATCACTTAACACAACCCAGTTTTACCCAGTACATTCTTGACTAACATAATTCATGATGTTTCACTTGTATATTTGGTGTATGGTTTAGGAACATGCTATGTATTGGGTCTGCTTGCTTTCAGCAGACTAGGCAGTGATGTATGGTGCAATGTGTAAAACATTGTCAATAGACTTTGTTGTTCATAGTGCCTCTACTTGGCCTCCTTTTTTTCTACATTATTCGTAGAAGTAAATTTAGAAATTACAGTACATAGTAAATTTCTCTATGCTTTCTTGAAAGCACAATTTTTTATGGTAAAACTATTGCTTATAGCATATATGCACTTTCATACTGACTCGCTTAATCTTCGATATTTTATATGCCTGAGCTCTTATAGCAGGGGATAATTTAGGCTGCTTTTTTTTTTTATTATTGACATCTGCACTGTAGGTAGGTAGCCTTGTAATGATCCACATATTTTGCTCAAGATCCTCTCCTCTTATAAGTTGGTGTTTCAACCTCGTCAATCCTTCCTCATACAGATGAATTTTTAACAGTTTTCTTTGTCTTGCCTGACCCCTGATTAGTTTGCGATGAAACAAAATCTAGTAACCTACCGATATTTATTGTTTCAAATTTTGATAGAAATATTACCCTTTCAATTAATGTTTCTTTTCATTTTTAAGATTGCTTACTGGCTGCTCATCCTTCAAGGGGGTACCTTGATGCTGGCAAGGGCTCTTGATTAGAGGAATATGAGTCACCCTCCCTCAAAAAAAAACTATTGCTTCCCATTCCCAATGCACTGTATGACTAATATTAGATTTCCCATAATTATAATATTGACCACTCTGAGGTTTAATACTCCATGTCAGATTTATTGCATTTATAGGAAACTAATGACTAAGTAATCTAAGATAAATGGACTTTTTTTTTAAATTTGTATTAATCAAATTCTAAAAACAGCTGCTGTAGTCAAAATAGTTTTACATTAAATTTTAAAAATTAATACTGCAATCACTTGAAAAGTGGCAGATATTACCAACAGCCTCTTATGGTGAATTTAAGTGTCGTGTGATTGTACCTTAATTATCTATTTGTAATAACCTAGTATTTGAATGTGTGATGCTTTGTCTTCAAACCTCTTTAAGAAGTGAATAAGGGCAAAATTTTAAATTTCTCATTAGAAAAGTTATATTCAGTGATTCTTTGTCACTGTATAGCAAGTTACTATTTCCCCAATCAATAGCTTCCATCAGTCTTATGGCGCTTTGCGACTCGTACTGGTTGAGCGTATTTTGTGGATAATAATAATAATGTACAGTATAAGAAGTCGATGTGACAACATTCTAACACGTGTTTTCAAGTAAAAATTCATAAGTGGAATATAGTTTGTAATGTGGCAATGCGTACAGTATCTTGGATGTCTTTTCTTGTTTTCATGTTAGTCAGGTATGTATTAGGTTAGTACAAATTGTTTTCTATAAATGATGATTCAGACAAACTTTTTAACTATGGTAGTCTACCTAGAAGAATGCTTATTCTGAAAGTTTTGTGGCCTTAGTTTTGTATTGTAATTATTAATTGAAGTTATTGAGACTGAAGTTTCTGCTATTAACAGAGCACTTTTTTTTTTTTTTACATTTGCATGATTAATGTAATAAACAGTAATGATGTATGTATTGCAGTCATATTTAACATTTTATTAATTTTGTTGTTTTATGTATATATTTTAAAGGGAAATTGCAACTTAATACTCTGAAATAAATTTTGCAAAGTTAGGGCATTTTTTTAATATACCTATACAAGGACTGGTATTTCATATATTAGTGCAGATCATATACTGTATTTTATGGCATTGAAGATGCTATATTTTTTTCCCAAAATAAGTCCAGAAAATTTTCCCAGCATCTTGGAGGCCGAAGGTTAAGTTGCTCACATAAGCCTCAATCTAAACCTAGAGAAGCGTTTCATACTAGACAGTAATCTAAGCTCCTGTTTGACCCAATAATGAATCATGTAAACTATTTTGTATAATACAATAAATAAAAATAATGATCGTAAAAATTTATTGGCGCTTAGCACTGGCAGATTAAGGTAAACCAGACAGTGAAGTCTGATGGACTATGGGTAGTATCAATAGGCTAATTTGTCTGTTTACATCAAAGCACCCAGTAATATTTTTATTCACCCTTTGGGGGTCGACAGACCTCGGAAACACGTTCTCAGGGTCGAAAATTTTTTGGAAAAAAAACAAAATTCTTGGGGAAAAGATTCTCTATCATTTCATATCATAACGACACCAAAAGTATGAAATTTGAATGAAAACTTACGGAATTATGCTCTCGCAAAGTTATCGGTCTCGATGTTTACGCATCGGTGATTTCGCTCACTTTGAGCCCTATTTTTGCCCAATTCCAATGTTCCAGTCCATTAAAATCATAGTTATTTCGCTAGAACTCCATTTCTTCTATCGATTGGATACAAGAAACCGCCTATTTACCAATTTCAACTACCCAAAATAGTGGTCAGATTATTATTATTATAATCAAATAGAAGTGCTAAACCACAGGGGTTAATAGTGGTCAGAAAATGGCAATTTGGCCAATTTCACACAAATTTCAAACAATGCCAATTTCAAAATAGGGTCCAGAATAAACAAGGCAGACATTCCTGGCACTAAAATAACATCTTCTCTGTTCAATAGTCACATCTCCAGGCCCCTCTTACATTACTTTTGCTTTCCATTTTGAATTTTTATTCTCACAAAAAATAGAAGATTTACTGTTATGTATACAACTGCATCATTGTAAAAATGGTATAAATAATATCAGCGCACTTGTGCAAGAATATTAGACTCGCCAGTTGATGTGTATTGTACACATGGTGTGATTTGTTTACTCTTGAACATCGGCTAAAATCAAACATTTTCACTACTTTGAGCTCAATTTCAAGGTACTTGTCATTGTCAAACCAATCAAAATCATCTCTATTTCTGTAACATATCTTCCATTCTATCAAATGAGACCAAGAAAAAGAGAATACATTAATAAATACCATACAAAAATGGACTGCAAAGTTGCTGTTTAAAAAAAAAAAAAAACGGTCAGTTCTATTTTTTTCTCATTATGCAGTGTGCTGCAGGATTTTTTTTTATACTGCGCACACTGACCACACAGACCCATTCTTTCATATGTATGCCTACCAGCTGTTTCCCGCTTAATTTGAGGCCGCTAGAATTTACGCGTACTAGTACGGCACCGACCCCTGCTCGTAAAACGTACTAGTACGGCACCGACCCCGAAAGGGTTAAGGGAATTAATATCAGATAAAAACCAAAATTAAAATTGTGGTATGTTAAAATGGGGGTCAAATAACGATACATACTGGTATACAGCAGTAATGCACAAAAGCCACCATTTGAACCCTGTAGGTTTGTTTTGGTCATGTTGCAGTACTAATGTACTGTTATTAAATCAAATCAATATGCAATCCTAGCTGTAGCCACATCCACTTGCATGCATCGAGACCGAGTAGAAAGAGGACATGGCCAGTCAAATTTAGATAAAGTACTGAACATGACTTGCACGACTGATGGTGTCCTGCAGCTAAATTAAGTGGCCAAGCACAAGAAAACTGAAGTATTCAATACACAAAGACAATGCTTCAATTTGAAAAAAACTAAGCAATGTAAGAACAGAAGAAAATGATGTTATTCATTGCTGAACATTGTTCATTATAAGTAGTTGACCATAAGTTAACTCTGTAAAGCAAATGGTCTTTGTAGATTAAAAAAAAAAATGCTAAAACCACATACATCGTAACAGCACTGCTATAAGAGCATTAATACAGTATACAGGTATCACAGCATGTGGAACATCAATGCAGCATTTAGTGGTACAGGTCGCCCTCCACATTAGCGAAGGTTAGGGGATCAAGAACCTCGCGAATGTTGAAAATTCGTGAATGTTTGGTGCACAAGTATATTGTAGGGAAATATAATAATAGCATTTACTTAGCCTAACAGAAATAACCCATGTGCAACATTTGTGCAACACCCTTTCAATTTTGGTACCACAGGTAGTGTCATCCTGCCAGAATGTCCTATAACCTATGCCCCAAGTAAAAAGAAAATTCTGGAACGTGTAATACATGTTCGTCAGGCTGGCTGGCCACCTGGCTGGCTGATTGCCTGTCTATCTCACAGGAACACATATGTAAATACAATTAAACAATGTAAATTACCTAGGATAACCCAAAAAATCCAGACAGTGCTATACTGTGGTTGTAGATAGTGATCGTGTGTAATACCAGTTGGTTCATGAGCAACTCTCTCAGACAAGAGAGACAAGCAGACAAAGACTGAGACAAACAGGCAGACAGAAAGATTGAGACACACAGGCAGACAGAAAGATTGAGAAACACAGGCAGACAGAAAGACATGTATATGTGTAACAGTGAAAACAAATAAAGGGAAGCCAGTGTACCTTCATCAAATGTCACCAATCATTAGTGGAGTGATAAGACGACGCTCATCAAATGTCACTAGTCATTAGTGGAGTGATAAGATAAGACGAATGACACTCTTACATCATGCTTCAAAGGAACTTATTATTATTCTATACTCCCTTGTATCCAAAACATTGCTGGGACCTATAAGTATTATGTATATATTTCTAGACAATAGTATGTGACTAAGGCAGGTGAAAATGTTCACCTGTCACTGTGTTTGTGACTGAGTATATTTCAGTACCTAATATTAGTGTCAGAACAAAGATTAACTATGAAATCACATTAACTATGAACATTCGCGAATGTTCGAAGCCTGCAAAAGTGGAACTCGTGAATGTGGAGGGCGACCTGTATTTGCATACAGTATCTGCCCTGGTGAGGAAGATGGTAATTATCTTTCTTTCCCTATGGAAAAGAGCCGCTTTCAGAGTAAATTTCAACAATTCCCAATCTATTAACATAAGGAGAATTTTAGCATTATAACAATGCAATGATATATAATAGGTTGAAATAAAAAAAAACAAATGTTTATTTAACCTTTAATATGGGAATAACAAGGCAATGACTGATTCCTAATCACTTTCGGCACAATGGAGATTGATATTCTCACATTCTCAAGCACCCTCCACCACACTACCACCCATTATCAGTACTCAACTTAAGCTGCCTTTTTTCTATTACTTATGAACTAAATAGGATTCAATATTTACGTGATAAGGAACAAATTGTGGATAATTAGTGCAAGCAAGCCACAGAGTGCAATTGTACTCAGATACCATAAATGTGAATATTTAGTAAATGAAGAGGGAAATCTAAAAGGCCATCAGTAGTATTAAAAAAAGGTACTGGGTGATAAACCTTGTATTTCAATTTTCAAAGCATTCACATCTATGATATCCAGTCCTGGGATACTAAACATTGTACAAGAAAATGGCTAATATAAATTTAAGTTTGTATATATTCAGAAAATATTTGAATGCTGATAGCAAATGCTCTTCCAATTACATTTTAATGGTATGAAAAATGAATAGTACCCTTTGCCTACATATATTATATTTCTGAGCATGACATGGGTAGTAGTTTTCAAGCAAAATGACTCAACACAGCTGTTATGCAATTCTCATAACTACCGCGAGCCTGTTCGTAAGACAAGGGTTTCTTGTTCACAGATGTGTTAATCCGTTATGAATGTTCTAAGTAATAAAATTTCTAAAGATAAAATCTGCAAGTTTATAATGAAAACTTCTTAACAAATCTGATACAACTATGAACAAAATTCCAAGAGAAGATCCTAATCATACAAACCAGATCATAGGAAAGCTGCCTAATATAAATAGTATAATATTTCCATTTGTAGTCTCTGTGCACATAGAATGGTAACTGTTAAAATATTTTATATACTAGAAGCAATGAAAACTTGTAGGATTACAAATCTGTTATCTACTGAGAAAACAGTGTGTGAGTGAATTCTATGTAGTCCAGAGCTCCAGGAACTGCATTGCCCGTTTTGGGGTCCACAAATGGTTTCATACGACCCACACAGTAGTCTGCCATTTCCTTGGTAAGATTCTGTTGGAACAATGGAATTAATAGCATCTGTACTAATTATTGTATGAAGATCGTGTTACTGTGACATGTGTAAGAAGTGATCATTTTTTTTATTTATTTTATTAACACATCGGCCATTTTCCACCAAGGCAAGGTGGCCCGAAAAAGAAAAACTTTCACTATCATTCACTCCATAACTGTCTTGCCAGAGGCATGCTTACACTACAGTTATAAAACTGCAACATTAACACCAGTGTACTTCCTATCTCCAGGAATCAAGTCCAGCCTGCCGATTTCCCTGAATCCCTTCATAAATGTTACTTTGCTTACACTCCAACAGCACGTCAAGTCCTAAAAAACATTTGTCTCCATTCGCTCCTATCTAACATGCTCATGCACGCTTGCTGGAAGTCCAACCCCCTCGCACACAAAAACTTTACCCCCTCCCTCCAACCTTTCTTAGATTTATACACTCTCAAAGTCATTCTATTTCATTCCATCCTCTCTACATGTCCAAACCATCTCAATAACCCCTCTGGATAATAGTTTTGGTAATCTCACACCTCCTCCTAATCTCCAAACTACAGATTCTCTGCATTATATTCACACCACACATTGTCCTCAGACACGACATCTCCACTGCCTCCAGCCTTCTTGTTGCAACATTCACAACCCATGCCTCACACCCATACAAGAGCGTTGGTATAACTATACTCTCATACATTCCCCTCTTTGCTTTCATGAATAAAGTTCTTTGTCTCCACAGACTCCTCAGTGCAACACTCACCTTTTTTCCCTCATCAATTCTATGATTCACCTCATCCTTCAGACCCATCTGCTGACATGTCCACTCCCAAATATCTGAACACATTCACCTCCTCCATACTCTCTCCCTCCAATCTGATATCCAATCTTCCATTACCTAATTTTTTTATCCTCATCACCTTACTCTTTCCTATATTCACTTTTAATTTCCTTCTTTTACATACCCTACCAAACTCATCAACCAACCTCTGCAACTTTTCTTCAGAATCTCCAAAAAGCAGTGTCATCAGCAAAGAGCAACTGTGACAACTCCCACTTTGTGTTAGATTCTTTATCTTTTAACCCCACACTTCTTGCCAACACCCGAGCATTCACTTCTCTTACAACCCCATCTATAAATATATTGAACAACCATGGTGACATCACACATCCCTGTGTAAGGCCTACTTACTAGAAAATAATTTCCCTCTCGCCTACATACTCTAACCTGAGCCTCACTATCCCCGTAAAAACTTTTCATCGCTTTCAATAACCTACCTCCTATTCCATACATTTACAACATCTGCCACATTGTCCCCCTATCCACCCTATCATATGCCTTTTCCAAATCCATAAATGCCACAAAAACCTCTTTACCATTATCTAAATACTGTTCACCTACATGTTTCACTGCAAACACTTGGTCTACACACCCCCTACCTTTCCTAAAGCCTCCTTGTTCATCTGCTATCCTGCTCTCCGTCTTACTCATAATTCTTTCAATAACTACCATACACTTTACCAGGTATACTCAACAGACTTATTCCCCTATAATTTTTACACTCTTTTGTCCCTTTTGCCTTTATACAAAGGAACTATGCATGCTCTCTGCCAATCCCAAGGTACCTTACCCTCTTCCATACACTTATTAAATAAAAACACTAACCACTCCAAAACTACATCCCAACCTGCTTTTAACATTTCTATCTTTATCCCATCAATCCCAGCTGTTTTACCCACTTTCATTCTACTCACTGCCCCACGCACTTCCCCCACACTCACAACTGGTTCTTCCTCACTCCTGTAAGATGCTATTCCTCCTTGCACTATACACAAAATCACAGCTTCCCTATATTCTTCAACATTTAACAATTCCTTGAAATATTCCCTCCATCTTCCCAATACCTCTAACTCTCCATTTAATAACTCTCCTCTCCTATTTTTAACTAACAAATCCATTTTGTCCCTAGACTTTCTCAACTTATTAATCTCACTCCAAAACTTTTTCATATTTTCAACAAAATTTGTTGGTAACATCTCACCCACTCTCTCATTTGCTCTCTTTTTACACTGCTTCACCACTCTCTTAACCTCTTTTTTTCTCTCCATATACTCCTCCCTCCTTGCATCACTTCTACTTTGTAAAAACCTCTCATATGCTAACTTTTTCTCTCTTACTACTCTCTTCATATCATTCCACCAATTGCTCTTCTTCCCTCCCACACCCACTTTCCTGTAACCACAAACTTCTGCTGAAGACTCTTAACACTATATTCTTAAACTTACCCTATACATCTTCTACCCCATTGCCTATACTCTCACTAGCCCATCTGTCCAACAGTTGTTTATATCTTACCCTAACTGCTTCCTCCTTTAGTTTATAAACCTTCACTTCTCTCTAACTTGCTGCCTCCATTGTCCTTGTTTACCATCTACCTTTTACTCTCACTGTAGCTACAACTAAAAAGTGATCTGATATATCTGTGGCCCCTCTATAAACATATACATCCTGAAGTCTACCCAAGTCTTTTATCTCCCAATGCGTAGTCCAACAAACTACTGTCATTTCGCCCTACATCATATCTTGTATACTTATTGATCCTCTTTTTCTTAAAATATGTGTTACCTATAACCAAACCCCTTTCTATACAAAGTTCAATCAAATGCTCCCCATTATCATTTACACATGGCACCCCAAACTTAAACTTACCTACCACACCCTCTCTAAATGCTTCTACTTTAGCATTTATGTCCCCTACCACAATTACTCTCTTACTTGGCTCAAAAGTTCCTACACACTCACCTAACATCTCCCAAAATCTCTCTCTCTCTCTCTCTCCTCTACACTTCTCTCTTCTCCAGGTGATCATCTTATCAACTGATATTTATGAACATGAAAGCTTTAAACTTACTTGATATAGCTCCTCTCTCAAGACGTAAGGGCGGTCTCCGGCAGCAATAGCACGGAAAGCATTCTGAATTTCCTCAGAGCTGTGCACATTTTCTGTTTCCTTGGAAATCATGAATGCCATATATTCCTGAAGAGAGACTGCACCATCACGATTAGGATCAACAACATCGAGGATTGCTTCAAATTCAGGATCGTTCTGGCCTTCTTCAATCATAGGAAGGTCATAACCCAAAGCTCGAAGACAAGATTTGAACTCAGCATGGTTAAGACGGCCACATTTCTCCTTGTCGAAGTGCTAGAATCAAAATATTTTACAGGTAAAACTTGTAAACTAACAAATGATGCTATTGTTTTATTTTGATTATGAAGCACTTCAATCATTTGGCTATTCAGAGCTTAATTATTATTATAATCAAATAGAAGCGCTAAACCACAGGGGTTATACAGCATTCAGAGCTTAAACATTATCAAATTTACACTTTCATTATAAATTTTTCATTGTCCTGATCAATTTACTCATATTACATAAATTATAATCACAAAGCAAATAAAACTATTAACAGTATTTTTCACATTCCACAATTCATCTATAATTAGTTTAATGTCAGTGGAAGTGTCAGCAAATTTAGATGAATGGGGGAATATCCCCACTATTTATGGCAAGAGAGATGTTGGGTTCTTAAGTCAATCAAGCACCCTGCAGTGAGTGGTACTCATACCAGAGAAGAGATCCTACGCATACACACCACTCATTAGCGCTTTCATCATCCAGACTCCCAATCTGAAACTTGTCCACAGCATCCAAGAATTAAAAAAAAAAAAAAAAAAAAAATCTTTTTAAATGGTAGAAAATATTTCTGAAGGTATTAAAACAAAAGTATGAAATTTGACGGAAAATTTACGAAATTACACTTTCACAAATTCTGCCGTGTCAGTGATATTTACGAATCGGCGATTTTGCCCAATGAATTATAATTTAGGCCAATTCATTCATGAACGCATATTAGACCCACTAGCTGGACGCATACTGGACGAGTGAATTGATTGGTTTACTCAAATGTTGGCAAAATTGAACAATCCAACTTCTTTGAGCTAATTTCAAGCTATTTTCAGTCTTGAAACTAATCAAAATCATCTCAATTTCTGTAAAATATCTTCCATTCTATCAAATGAGACCAAAAATACAACTATAAAACTCACACGAAAATAAACTGCAGTTGTTTTAAACCAAAAACAGTGTCAGTTTTTTCTCATTACGCACTGCTTGCTGCAGGATTTTTTATATGGTGCACACTTACTGCATAGATCCATTCTCTTATATCTAGGCACAAATATATCATTCACAGCTTATCTGAGTGAGCCAAGCTCATGGCATAATACTACAGCACTGACAGTGACCTCAAACCCATAGTACATGGCACCGACAGCAACCTCAAACCCATAATACTAAGGGCACAGACACTGAAAGGATTAAGGTGACCCAGTGTCAGGGGGTAACAAATAATGTAGAAGGCACTGAGATGGGAACGTGCCTCACTACTATGCAAGGCATACAATTTGCCAAGTAAAACTAACAGGCTATTTCCCCTTCCCCAAAAGGTCATACAGTATACTGGCTCCATTTTTGTTTTGAATCAACAAAAACTGGTCTGCACATAAAATTAACAACACCATTTTCAACAATATTACTAATATTAACCTATCTTTAACCATGCTATGTGTGGTTAAACTATAATATCTAAAGTATATTTAAGGTTAGGTTACTAAATCCATCTAGGTGCATATTTAAAACTTGATATGTTTATGCACCTGACCTGAATACAGTACTGTATATCAATACCAGGGGTGTACCAAGGTGTTGGTTTCAGTGGGTATCAGACAATTTTGACAGTATTGATGGGTATTGGGCTAATTTTGATAGTATCGGTATAAACTGAGTATCAGTAAAAAAAATTGTTAATTCTTCTTCCCTAATCAAAAGAAAGTTAAAAATGTAAAACAAAAAAATAAATAAAAATTACTTTATCATTAAAACTACCTATTAGGTAGCTCTGTCTGAATGGCACATTAATATGTATTGGTTTATACAGAACTTGAATGGAATATATAATAAAAATTAAAAAAACTGGAAATATGCATGCAAATGTGACTAAAAAAAAATATTACTTATTTCCTTTAATATTAAATCTTCAAAATATTTAAGTTAAAAAAAGCATGTACTAACCTTGAACATCATACTGAATTCCTTTAGAGCGTCCTCAGACACCCCCGACTGATTGCGGGCTTGAATCTGCTGCTCCAAGTTATGCTGCATGCGCATCCCTAACTGATCCAGCTGATCCCACTGCTGTGCCAACCCTACCGTACTGCAATAAAATTATAATACTAATAACCATACAGATTTATCCCTAATAAATCCTACAACACTGCATGTAGGACCATCTTAAAAATGGACTAACAGGGGAAAGGGGTGTATATTATTGCCGACTGTCCATAGATTCTGAATTGTAAAGTTTATTTTTCGTGATCATAAACTGACAAGGTTCAGAATCAGTGGGCCTGGTCTGTTGATTCAGAAGACTACCAGACACTAAGAATACTAACTTTTAAAACAGTACAGTACTACTGTAGTCAATAAAAATGAAGCTGCAAGTACAATGTACTGTATATATACAGTAGAGGACAGTATTGTAAATTTACTTATCATATGTGATGGAGAGATGAAATGTAACACTCCACTAGACTATATAATAAGTCTAACAGCATAGTCTGTACATTTGTCTTTGTTTCAATGGGTATTAAACACTGTTTAACACCATATTCCTAACATACCCATGCCACCGAGATCCCACACTCTACCTTCCTTACCAGGCAAGTTCAAGTAATGTCCTACCAAGGCAGGGTGACCCAAAGAAGAAAACACCTTTACCATTATTTACTCTAGCGTTCTTTCAAAAGTGTACTGACATCACAATTCAGACTGCAACATCCCCACCCTGGCTTCAGAGAGTAGGCTTTACCCGTCTCGCCTTCAGGAATTAAAGCCGGCTGTCTGGTTTCCATAAACCCCTTCATAAATAACTTGCTCACACTCCAACAGCACATACATTAAAACCCACTTGTCTCGATTCACTTCATTCATACAAGCTGATTGATACTCAAGCCAGAAACTCAAACCCTCTTTTATAACTCACTCCCAACAAGCATTCCTGGAATGACCCATACTCCTCCTACAGCCCACCCCAGATATTTATGCACCCTCATTGTTAACCTATCTCTCTCCATCCTCTCTACATGCCTAAATACCTCAACAACCTTTGTCTGCTCTGAATTCTACCCTTGGAGGCCCCACAGCACCTTTAAATTCCTATGCTCAGATATATAAAGCTTATTTAAAACAGATCTTGTTTGAAAATTGTCAATATGTACTTCACTTGGCAAAAATAATAAAGAAAAGCAGGTAGCAAACCTGTGCTCAGTGTATCTGTTGTCCAAAATTAGATGTTCCTCAAGAATTTGTCCCAAATCCTCAATCTTCTTAAGATCCACACGGCGGGCTCGAACTTCAGCAGCTTTCTGTCTTGTAGCTTCCAGCTGCTGCTCCAGTGTTCCTGATCCCTCCATCATGGATGATCTACAAGGATATTTGTTATTAGTATTAAAGAGTTTATGCTTGATAAAATTGTAGATGTGAAAATCTGCAGTGCCTTATGACAATATTTTTACACACAATTGGTTGTCAATCTAATTTTCTTTTATCCATATACAAGGCAATACAATGAGAAGACCAAATGGTTCTGAGAACTGCATGTTATGTAGCTTGTTAAAAGCCTTTCAGGATATAAGTAACAGATAAATTACATTTCTCAATGAAGAAGTAACATGATATTTGCACAACCTAAAAGACTCACTTAAAACTTCAAAGAGGGGTTAAAAAAGATTTCAAGAATAAAGAATACTTTCAGCAAGTGGGTTTTGTTAATTAAATATTGTTGAATTTAAAGATAAATTTGCTTAAATTCTTACTGAAAAACCATATTTTGATTAGTAAAATGTAAACTTAGTGTAAATGTGTCAACACTACATCGTTAACACTTAGTAACAAGCAAAAGCAAACCAAGCTGTCACCAATATTGAAGTCTATAAAGCATAAAAGTGTATGATGGCAAGGAGATTCCATGACAAGTATAAAACTTAAATAAAATGTGTAAATATAGTAGAGTCAAATATAAACCTGCGTACTTCTTCCCATATCTTCCAACACAATTATAAATTATTTTCTAGAAAATCATTTTTGATGAACTTGGAAAAATATGAATTATTATATTCAATACTGTACTTTGTTAGACTATGATTAAATATTACTACTGGTACAGTGTAAAAGGTAATGTACATAGCAGTGAGAGGATAAGAGTAGGTGAGGACATATTTATGCAAGAATGTATTGCTAAATCCACATTTTAGAGTGAATAACTGATGTGCTCATCATTAGTCATAGCTCAATATATCACTGCCACTTACCCTTGAACTTGGCAAAATGAATTTATACTACAGTGGAAAATACTGCAATGTATTAGAAAACACACACAGGATTTATATGAAGCTATGAGATTTGGTTTATATCAAGTGACCATTTTGGGAATAAAGTGTCAAAGTTATCTCTACTGAAAATATTTACAAGCCCTTGGTGCCTCACAAATGAGGATATTAACTATCAAAGCAGCAGGAAATTACTTTTTCAGGATTTTTTTTTAATTTAATGGCTATCTGCTTTGGCAGGATGACCCAAAGAATTAAACACATTCACCATCATTCATTCAATAGCTGTCTTACCATAAGTATGCCAACATCTCAATTCAGATTACCATCCAACTGCAGCATCCTCACCCTTCCAAGTGCAGGCACTGCCCTTCCAAAATCCAGAGCTACTCAGTTTCTCCGAATCCCTTTAAAAATGTTACCTTGCTCACACAACATGTACATTAAAAACCACTCATTTATATTCACTCCTACAAAACACGCTCACATAAGCCTGCAAGATGCCAAAGCCCTAAAATTCAGTCTTTTTTCATGAAGAGTTCACTGCTATTATATACTATGTACTTCAGACAACAGTAATAAAGGTACTGGAAATGCTACATCATAAATGAAACAAGTTTCACAAAATTAGTAAATTAATGAAAGAAATGTCTGTACGACCAGCAGAAACAGCATGTCTGGACACTGCAAGCAGTTGTGAAAAACAGACAATGTTGCCTTGCTTCAAACAAACACACACACGCACACACACACGCACACACGCACACACACACACACACACACGCCCCCCGGTGGCCAAGTGGGTAAAGCTCTTGCTTCACGCACGGAGGGGCCGGGTTCAATTCCCGGTGGGGCAGAAACATTTCGAAGTGTTTCCTTACATACACATACACACACACATATATACAACAGGCCTAGTGTCTAATTGACATGTGCCTAGGACAAAATGGTAACTAACACGCACACACACTGAAACATTTAAGCGCTCATCAACCTTCTCCCATGCTCAACTTTGGGTTAATATTGAGGTTCTAAATCAAGAAAAAACTGAATATATATATGAAGTAGAAATATGACATACACAAAGCAAGTTGGAAATAAAAGGAAAATCAATGGAAGAAGTACGGGATGATTATATTTTTTTAAAACAGGTATCTAAACAATGGAACCTGCTTAAATGCATGCAAACTTTACCAAAGATATCAAAATTTTTTTTGTGGTCACTTCTTTAAAGGAAGTCGTATTTTGTAGGTAATAGTTTTGTTACATGCAGGTGAGCATTATGCCAGTATTAGCTGTGTGTATGCAAAACATTTTCATTACTGGAAGAAGTTTCGCTTCATAGTAGTCTTTTATGAACCAACCTGCTGTAAAAAAGAAAATGGCAACAGAGGTAAATGTCAAAGACATATATGTCTACTACATCATGTGTTCATTCTTTCTTGGTGCAACATGTACATCTCTATATCATCATAGTGTCAAATACCACAGTACTTTTATTACTTCGCGTACAAGATCCCACTGATAAAGGGGGTAGTTTTCTCAATATTTATACAAACAAAAAGAGCTCCAACAGAAACACTGAAAAATAGTGTAAAATTAAAATTGATAACTTAAAATTTTACAAGTTAATGGAGAAGCTTTGTGTCTTAGATGACCTGAAGTGTGAAATAGCTTTAGTAAAAAAGTTAACTTTACCATGGCATTTTAAAGAGGTTCAGGAACTTACAATGAAACTAGCATTACTGTTTTTACACCGATATGACTAGACTATTTGTTTGCTGCAATCATCTGCTGCATCACACGCATTGTTTGATTATATCATATTCCCTGCCTCAATCTACAGTATATTAATGACTTTGATATGTATACCAACAAACTTTTCAGTGGCATTATTCAGAGAGTATTCTGTAGGTCTATTTTAGAAAAAAAATGTGATTATAGTGTCATATTTGTCAATCATTTCTCCATACACAAAAATAAATGTTTTTTTTTTTTTTTTTTTTTTTTTTTTTTTTTTTTTTTTTTTTTTTTTTTTTTTTTTTTTTGTCCCAAAAATTTAAAAAAAAAAAAAAAATTTTTTTTTATGAAATGGGAGAAATCTTTTTCTAAAGTAAAAAAAAAAGTGGATTAAAAAAGCGAAATTTTGCTTAAAATTTTTTTGTTCAATATTTAAAATCCCATTTTGCCGACTTTGACTCCCATTTTAGGGCCCAAATTCATTATTACAGTCGACCCAAAATTTTTGCTTTTCACTATATTACTTCTATTTATCAATTTA
>WNWK01003803.1:110190-134975 GCA_009830355.1 Cherax destructor
ATTTTTGTCTTCTAATGCTATGTATAATGAACTTATAATATTACAATTACAGTGGACCCGCGGTGTTCGTCCTGCTCCAAACTCGCCCTTTTATGTAAGTGTATTTTTTTAAATGCTTTTGTAAGTATATTTTTGGGGGTGTAAAAGGACTAGTCTATTTTACATTATTCCTTATGGGGATAAATTAGTTTGGTAATGGCACTTGAACAGCACTCTCGAACGAAAAAATATCGTAACTCGAGGTACCACTGTATATTACTCATCAAAACATGGAAATTATTCACATTGTTGGACTTTTACTGTGTTATACCTAGTGTTTTGTGGCTGAATTCCACTGTTAGTATCATGAAATTTTAATAAATTCACTTTTGCGAGGCACATTAGTATGTCGAACATACAGTTATCCCCTGAATAGTTATCCATTATACATTGTGTGGACCCTGCTGGTCTTGGATTTTTCTAATGTATGAATGGATTGATGGATGGAAGACCCAAAGAGTTGCCCTGTGGTAAAAAATATTGGGAGGTGGCAGATTTGTGGGTACAAAAAATGGTGCATAATAGTATGTCAGACAGTTAAAGGGTTAAATTACAAAAACATTTATAATGTTAGTTTAGGTTTCACATAGGCCAATGAAGAATAAGACATGCAGTTCAGCAACGGTTAAGAGGGAGACAATTATCTTATACATGAAATTAATGTTAAAGTTTTTATTTCAAATACAAGTTAACAGGATTCATCAACCACAGACTTGTGCCGAGAATTTTAATTTCCTGGAATAAAGTGAGGTAATTAGACACTGTCCCTGTTGTGTTTAATGTAGTTGAAAGTGGATTGTTTTCATTAGCATCACAAGTTAAATAACGCAAAAGGAGGGTAGATGCTTGCATCATGACTGCTCACCAAAATTCAAACTAATAAATCTCTTAAAATAGAAGTTAGAGAATTCTAATTTGCTTGAAATAATTGGATCAGGTTGCTACACACCACAGATGCTTTTATTTAGTGTAGCAATGTTTAACAAATGACACCATAATCACACATTTTCCCGACTGACCTCCTTAACGACAGTTTTAAATTTTTGGTAATGTGTATAATAAATACATAAACAAACTGCTAATTATGGAATGGCTGACATCGTGTATATTATCAAATGTACAACAAGATATTGCTAACAATCTTTACCCCAAATACAGTAATTAACATTGAAAGCATGTATTTAATATAATGTTAAGCCAAGTATGCTAACTTACGGGAGTATTGCACTCAGGGGGATTCAAATTAAGCCTCAGAGTTCCTAGGCCTGTAACCACTGCACTAATGACTATAATCAACAATAAGAGTAGTTAATTTGTAGACATGGGAACACTCAGGCTGCCCATTCAAATCCCACAAGTAGTTACAAGTTTAAATAAATGTATTATATAAAAGAATACACCCATGAGGGATTTAGTGATGTGTGCTCATTTACAGTATATTACACATGGTCACAGAGAGATTTGAAAAAAATAGAGGAAGTAGAGGAGACGTGAAGAGGAAAGAAGAGAAAATGAGAGATAAGAGGTGCAGAGTAATGAATAGAAGAAAAAGGAGAGAGAGAGAGAGAGAGAGAGAGAGAGAGAGAGAGAGAAATGAAAGGTTTGATAAATATTAAACCTCTTTAATTATTTATGCGGTGTTACTGTCATTTCAAAACCACAAATTTTATTGAATAAATTCTAATTAATACTCATACTTGATACTGCATTACGAATTAAAATGAGTCCTCACAATTAAGAACAGCACTAAAAACTCCCAATTAACATTTAGCTTTCATTTTCAATTACATCAATGACAAATGCATAAAAATACTTTTGCAATATTCTATCAATAGAACCTATACAAAAATTAAATAAATTTGGGGTGAAGAGTGAAGCAAGACTAACAGTTAATAATAAGCCATAAGCAAGCTCATGCAAGAGAGCAGAATATTGACCTCTCATCATAGCCGATTAGGGAGAAACCCAGCAGGTGGAACCTGTGCAAAAGGAAGAGAAATCAGCAAAACACCACACCCTTGCCAACCCTTCACATATTACAATAGTTAGTATGACCAAGGTCACACAAAAATCACAATCCAAAACATTCAATATCTGCCCAAGAATTCTCTTTCCTATGACCATGAGAAAATTGGACAAACTGGAAAAATATGACTGAAACCACCTTGAACAGAAAATGAACTGACAAGTTATTATTTGGGGATGAGTTACACCATTTAATAATTGCAATACCTTCACTGAAAATAGATCCTAGTTTCATGGTGGCTTCAGATAGTATTTTCCTCCACCTGTATCCCTGAAATGTAGTGTTAATACCTGAGTACCTGAGCCCACTCTTGAGTGCCTTTGTTGTGCCTATGTGTCAACAGAAGGACCAAGTAGTAAGTAAAGCACCAAAGTATGAGAAAAAAAAAATGAAAAATATCAAATAAAAGTATCTTCTCTTTCTCTATAAATAAGAAAATCTAACCCATTAAGTTTTGTATGAAGAATCTAAATAGTGTTTGTGCAGAGTACTTTAATTATGAACATAATACTTTTATTTGAAAATATTTATAAATTTTCACAATTACAGTAATGCTGTCATGAAATTTTATATACTGTTCACAAACTATATATATATGGGACAATAGAGACCATCAGAACATGATTCATATATGATAACCTGTAAAATACCATGTACACAATTTTTTTTTTTAACGACCAGGCCGTATCCCACTGAGGCAGGATGACCTAAAAAGAAAAACTAAGATTTCTCTTTTTAAATTTAGCAATGTATTCAGGAGAAGGGGTTACCAGCCCCTTGCTCCTGGCATTTTAGTCTCCTCTTACGACACGCATAGCTTATGGAGGAAGAATTAAGTTCCACCTCCCCATGGAGAAGAATATAAACTAGGAAAAATATGAAATATTTTCAGGTTTCTTTAGCCTGAACCATGACAAACACAACATTTGTTGTTTAGACTGGTTTGCTGAAGTCACATAAATTAAGGTGCCGCAGTCATGGGCAGGAGACATGTCAACCAATATTCATGTATACACCCATACACACTTATTCTAAGTACAGTTTATTGTGCACGCTGAAATTTACTAAAAAAAAAAAATGTATCCGAGTAGGTCTTTTGTGTACTACACACACAACATATTTCAGCCAGCAGCTATCATGTAGGTAAGAATCTGGACATAGTATGATCTCTTTATTAAACATCAAGTGAAGTAATTTTGTGCATCAAGCAGAAATGATAACAAAGATCTCAACTTTGGTTAACATGCCTTAAAACACTAAGTGAAGAAACTAAATTTATTTTTTATCATTTAGTATGTTAACAGCATTTTTTTAATCAGATGCTGACATTACTTTAGCTTGTAGTGCCTCATTCTAATGCCAGTTTTAAACATGGCTTGTAAATGTGATCAAGACATTTTCTTAGAAACTAACATGTATTAAAAAATCTGGTCAAATAAAGCCATTCCTAAAGTATTTCCCTACCAAGCTTAAATACCATTTGATACTTAACTGGCTACACATTGGTCAGGCTCACAGACAAGACAAGAAATGCAAAATGCAGTTATATGGAGGCATTAGCACCCACGCAGGGGCTCTATCAAATCACAGACATTTATATATTACCTTAGATCATTCAAAACATACTTACATTGTGCACCTGGCAAAAGCTAGCATCCCTCCCACCTACATCCACAATGAGCATTTGACAGAAAAACTAACATCTCTCCAATGATCTCTCAAAACATTTCTTAAATCTGAAAAGTTGAGCTTTGGACCATGGATGTTGAGAGTCCTCTAATTGTACTTATGGAACCCTTGCTTGTTCACTGGATTATTCTACTGTACATTTCATTCTGTATCTCTCATTCCAGTAAGTTATAATGAAAAATGTGTAAATACGAAATCTGACCACTAAGCATTGTCAATGTTGAAGAAAAGACATGTTGTAGAACATGATTTGAATGACATGATAAATCTCTATCAGCCAAAAAGGATTCCAATTAAAGTGTTTTACAATGCGTCTCTGCTTCAATAAGTAAGTAACACATAAAATTTAAAATACACAGGATGTCATATAAATTTTACTTGAAATCATTTAAGCAGTTATTAAAAATTATGTTTAAATTTATTCAGAGAAGTCAAATATCCATAACCCAAGAATATGCAAGCAAAAAATAAGAAAAACAACCCTAGCACTTTTTTATCAAATACCCTCAACCCCAGAAATAGCAATGCTGAATACTAAACCCAAGGAATATCATTCATCCCATACAAGAGAAAGTAAACATATATTAGTGAAGTCTTTGAATAGTCCTAAGCTGAACCAAGTGTTACCGGGTAATCAAAATTAAATTACTTAGTAAATGTTCAATGCCACCTTGGTTACTTACGAAACAAATTTCTATCCAGCTAAAAAGATATTTTTTGCCCCACCTGGTATCTGTCAGCAACTGATGGAAAGCATTGGCATGCTTGGCAAACTCCTTCCTCAGTTTGTCATTCTCCTCCTGACGCTGAGCTTCCTTAGCCAGTTCCATGTCACGTTCCTAAAGGGTTGAATGTATTGTATTTATGAAGATCATACTAAATAATTTTCATTAAGAATTAAATGGTTTACCATTTTTATTTTCAACACGTCTGTCTCCCACCTAGGCAGGATGACACTTTCACCATCATTTACCATCACTTAATTTTCATTAAGTGAATGAGAAAGTTATATATTACTTAATATTTTTTGTTATTGACACATCGGTTATTTCCCACAGAGGTAGGATAAGCAAAAAAGAAGAAACACTTTCACCATCACTCACTCCATCACTGTCTTGCCAGAGGCATGCTTGCACAGTTCAAAAACTGCAACATATCTCCATCCCTTCTTCAGAGTGCAGGCACTGTACTTCCCACCTCCAGGACTCAAGTCTGGCTAACCAGTTTCCCTAAATCCCTTCATAAATGTTAGTTTGCTCACACTCCAACAGCACAACAAGTCGTAAAAACCATTTGTCTCCACTCACTCCTACCTAAAATGATTACGCACGCTTGTTGGAAGTCTAAACCCCTCACACAAAATCTCCTTTACCCCCTCCCTCCAACCTTTCCTAGGACAATGATACTAATAATAACCCTGTATGTATTAGCAACAATACACA
The DNA here is from genome assembly GCA_009830355.1 of Cherax destructor. Taxonomy (NCBI): domain Eukaryota; kingdom Metazoa; phylum Arthropoda; class Malacostraca; order Decapoda; family Parastacidae; genus Cherax; species Cherax destructor. The sequence goes on from WNWK01003803.1 coordinate 115,387, forward strand.
AAGTATCTATCGTCTCACCTTTATTATTTTTTGTAGGTTTCGCCAGGTGTCTTCAAGGGCTTCCATGGTGAACCAAGTATATGGGTTGGGTCCCACATTATAGCTCTTTATCTGCTGATCTAAGGCAGCAAGAGCTTCAAAATCAGCCTGAGCAGAGGACAAAGAAGCCTGGAACTGTGCATGGGCTTCACGCAGTGCTTTTATTTCTTCAATGCTGCAATACAAACATTGGAGAAATTGAAACTATGCTCCTGCATATACAAGAAAAAGCTAGGTTTACTAACTACAGTGTTGCAAAATGAAGAATATTCCACAAGTACATATTACTACTTTAAAAAAATACAGAGAATAACTATCAAAATGTAAGTTACCTATTACAGCGAACAGGATCTGTTAGGTCTTCCTCTGCATTCTCAAACCAAGAATTGAATGCAGATGCCTTCTTGGCAAAGGAGAGATACAGCTCCTCAATTTGACGGAACTGCTCCTGTATGTGTAAAGGTACATATTTAATATGGAGTACAGCATTTTTAAACTTTGCCAACACTACTCACAGGATAAAACACTTGATATTCAATAACAGGTCATTGTGCCAAAGTACTAACTTGCATAACTAGCAGCTTGTTTTTACGCCCAAGCGAGTCACTGAGGAGCTTATTCCAACGAGCAATAACATCACTATGACGCTTAATAATGGACTCTGACTGTTCATGGTTGCCTGACACCAGCTGATCCTTAAGGGTGGTGATGTTCTGGATACCTTCATGTTCAAAAGCAGCTAAACCTGCAAGATAAGAATATTAAACATTTTCAATTTTGAATCACATACAAAATTTACACAATACCTTCCAATATTGGTTACACTTTCTCCTTAATGAATGTATGTTGATGGTTTTTTGTTTAAGGCCAGTTAACCGGTTTCCCTGAATCCCTTCATGTTAAGTCTGCCCAAAATGCCCTGCATACTAGGGGCTTTTGGCATGTACACCTCATGTAATCTAAATAACCAAATGTAATTCTTTGTATCATGTCCAAATAAAAATTATTATTATTATTATTATTATTATTACACTGCTCACACTCCAACAGCACATCAAGTCATAAACATTCATCTCCACTCGCTATGTAACACACACACGCACTCTTGCTGTGCACACAAAACCTCCTTTACCCCCTCCCTCCATCCTTTCCTAGGACAACCCCAACCATGCCTTCCTTCCACTACAGATTTATACGCTCTCCAAGTCGTTCCATCCTCTCAATATCCAAACCACCTCAACAACTCTTCCTCTGCCATCTGTATACTAATACATTTAGAAACCCCGCACCTCCTTCTAATCTCCAAGCTACAGATTCTCTGCATTATATTCACACCGCACACTGCCCTCAGACATGACATCTCCACTGCTTCCAGCCTTCTCCTTGTTGCAACATTCACCACTCATGCTTCACACCCATATAAGCGTGTTGGTACCAATATACTCTCATACATTCCCCTCTTTGCTTCCATGGATAACAGTCTTCGTTTCCACAGACACCTCAGTGCTCCACTCACCTTTTTCCCCTCATCAAATCTATGATTCACCTCATCTTTCACAGACCCATCTGCTGACAAGTCAACTCCCAAGTATCTGAATACATTCACTTCCTCCAATCTGATATCCAATCTTTCCTTACCTAAATATTTTGTTATCCTCATCACCTTGCTCTTTCATAGATTTTCAATTTCCTTCTTTTACATACCCTTCCAAACTTGCCCATCAACCTCTGCAACTTCTCTTCAGAATATCCCAAAAGCAGTCATAAGCAAAGAGTAACTGTGACATCTCCCACTTTGTGTTAGAATCTTTATCTCTTTATCCCACACCTCTTTGCTCTCCTATCCACCATATCATAACCCTTTTCCAAATCCATAAATGCAATGAAAATCTCTTTACCCTTATCTAAATACTGTTTGTCTATATGAATTACGCTTTACCAGGTACAGTGGTCCCCCGAGTAGCGAAAAAACTTCATCCCAGAAGCCTGCTCAAGTGCCATAACCAAACGAATTTACTCCCTTAAGAAATAATGTCAGGTAGGTTAGTCTATTTCAGGCCCCCAAAAATACACTTCCACAAGCACTTACAATATTATACTTACATAATTGTACGATTTCCGGGGTGTTCGACCACTACTCAACAGGCTTATTAACCTATAATTTTTACATTCAATATGCATGCTTTCTGCCAACCCCTAGGTACCTTCCTGTTCCATTTTTTTTAACACATTGGCCGTTTCCCACCAAGGCAGGGTGACCCAAAAAGAAAGAAAAACCCAAAAAGAAAAAACTTTAATCATTCAACACTTTCACCATCAATCATACATAATCACTGTCTTTGCAGAGGCTCTCAGATACGACAGTTCAGATGTCACTCCAAACAGCAATTTTTTTTTTTCAACAAGTTGGCCGTCTCCCACCGAGGCAGGGTGACCCAAAAAGAAAGAAAATCCCCAAAAAGAAAATACTTTCATCATCATTCAACACTTTCACCACACTCATACATAATCACTGTCTTTGCAGAGGCGCTCAGATACGACAGCTGAGAATAGTCCCTCCCAGCTGTCACTATCCCAGACCCCTCCTTTAAAGTGCAGGCATTGTACTTCCCATTTCCAGGACTCAAGTCCAACTAAATCAATTAACTGGTTTCCCTGAATCCCTTCACAAAATGTTACCCTGCTCACACTCCAACAGCTTGTCAGGTCCCAAAAACCATTCGTCTCCATTCACTCCTATTTAACACGCTCACACATGCTTGCTGGAAGTCCAAGTCCCTCGCCCACAAAACCTCCTTTACCCCCTCCCTCCATCCAAGTCATTCTACTTTGATCCATTCTCTCTAAATGACCAAACCACCTCAACAACCCCTCTTCAGCCCTCTGACAAATACTTTTAGTAGCTCCACACCTTCTAATTTCCACATTCCGAATTTTCTGCATAATATTTACACCACACATTGCCCTTAGACAGGACATCTCCACTGCCTCCAGCTGCCTCCTCGCTGCAGCATTTGCAACCCATGCTTCACACCCATATAAGTGTGTTGGTACCACTATACTTTCGTACATTCCCTTCTTTGCCTCCATGGATAACGTTTTTTTGTCTCCACAGATACCTCAATGCACCACTCACCTTTTTTCCTTCATCAATTCTATGGTTAACCTCATCCTTCATAAACCCATCCGCTGACACGTCAACTCCCAAATATCTGAAAACATTTACTTCTTCCATAATCCCTCTCTCCAATGTGATATCCAATTTTTCTTTATTTAAATCATTTGATACCCTCATCACCTTACTCTTATCTATGTTCACTTTTAACTTTCTACCTTTACACACCCTCCCAAACTCTTCCACTAACCTTTGCAACTTTTCTTTAGAATCTTTCATAAGCACAGTATCATCAGCAAAAAGTAACTGTCAACTCCCATTTTGCATTTAATTCCCCATAATTTATGCCCAGTTTTCCAGCCAGAACATGAAAACACTAAGTTCTTTATGTAATGACATACTAACCTTAGATGCATTCAAGAAAATGAATACAATGCTTACAAGTTTTCATACAATCAATGCAGATTCACTATAAGCAACACATCTTAACTCAATGGTTTCAAAGATACAAGAAAAACTACAGCATTCAACCTAAAACACATTTCCTTACCAGCATCGAAAGTCTCCTGCTTAGTAAGCAGTGTCTGCACTGTGGACAGGTCTCTACCAAACTCTTCAGATTTGACATGAGACTCCTTGTCAGCAATCCATGACTCTACTACATCAGCCTTCCATATGAACTGCAAATAGGCTAGGTTATCGGCTAACTTGCTCTTCCTGCGGGCTGCAATACCATTCAGGGCCTCAAGCTTATCCTTCAGCTGCTGACATCTCTGTTTGATGGATTCTCCATGATGGTTGCCATCAGCTACTAATTTAGCACCAGCTTCACATACATCACTGCAACGATCCCGATGAACAGCAAAATCTGTTTCAAAGGCATCATGCTTTTTCAGGAGACCTTGGGCAGCAGCCATATTATCTCCATAGTCAGGAACAGACAACAGTTGAGTCTTCTCACTGATCCATGCTTCTTCCTCTTCTACCTTAGCTAAGAACTGCTGATAAGTAAGAGATTGTTCTAGTTTTTTGCCACGCTGCTCAGCCATGGCTTTTAGCTGGGACCAAGTTTCTGAAAGTTGCTGAAGACGAGCTTCAATTTCCGAGACGCCAACATTAGATACACCCATCAATTTCTCTCCAGCCTCCTGCACAGCTTGAATAGCTGGTTCATGCGAGGCTAATTCTGCCTCGAGACGCTTGTGCTTCTTCCGTAGGTTCTGCACACCAGTCAGATCGCGACCATAATCTTCTGAAGAAACTAATAGCTTCTTCTCCTTAATCCAAGATTCCTCATCGGCAATATCTCGGAAGAACTGGTGAAGCGTAAGTGCCTCGTTCAGTCGTGACTGGCGATGAGCAGCCAAGTTCTTGATGCGTTCGTACCTTTCATTGATACTTTGGCGCTTCTCCTGGATATTAGCAGTATCAAACTGGCCACTTTCCACTAGAGAGTCTGCCTGGCCATTCATGTCATTAATGCGATCATCATGGGCCTGGATATCAGCTTCCACTAACTGATGTTTCTTCATCAGATTCTGCACACTTGCCAAGTCCTTGCCAACATCTTCATTGGTAAGAAGAGATTCTACTTCACCAAGCCAGAAGTCCAAGTCCTTCACAGCTGCAATGAAAGTACGCTGCTTATTTGCCTCTTTTAGTTTAAGGGATTTCTCTGCTGATTTTTGAGTCAAAAAGTCCCACTGTTCTGAAATAGATTCTAACCTCTGCTGCACAGCTTCCTCAGATCCAGCACACTGGTGCTTATCGATAAGGTTTTGACCCATGGCAAGAACAGCTTGAATACGATCAGCATTTGCAGCAAGCTCTGCCTCAAAGGCCTGGTGCTTCTGATGTTTTGACTGGATATTTGCTGGGTCCTTGAAACTTTCCTCTGTTGCAACCTGCAACTTCTCTGCAATCCAGTTCTCAATTTCATCTGCATCACGTGAAAACTGTTGAAGAGTTTGACTCTCTCCAAGTTTAGAGCGCTTCTCAATAAGAGCTTCCTTCAAATGCTGCCAACGATCCAACACCTGACCCCGTTTATCACCAATATCCTTACTAGCATAGTGCTCAGCAGCTACTAGTTGATCAGCAAACAAGTTCAATGCTGCAATTTTCTCCTCCTGTGCATTAATTGCCTTGTCAAAATCTTCATGCTTCTTAATCAGAGCTTCTACATTGTCTGCCTTGGCATCAGCTTCATCAGAGGAAAGGAAGGCTTCTCGGGAGGACATCCAGTTCTCGGCCTGCTCACAGTCACGGTAGAACAGCTGCAGCTCTAGACACTGGTCTAACTTCATGCGACGAGCAATCCAGGCCCTGAATAAAAAAAGTAGACATGGAATAATAGTGCACAGTGCAACTTTCAAAAACTAAAAAAAATTCTCATTTAAATACTACTTGCAAAATATGTAAGGTATATACTGTACTTACACAAATGCATGAAGGCACAGTACAAAAAATATCAAAAAGCATTTCTTCACAAGTGGTGATAGATGCAATGGACTTCCACGAAGAAGCGAGTGTACCGAATGTCACAAGCACTTAGAACTCAAAACTTCCTAACTCTTATATTTCCTAGGATGACCCCTACCCTTCCTTCCCTCCGTCGCACAGTTATATGCCCTCCTAGTCATCCTATTTGTCTCCCTCCTCTCTAATAAATGTTCAAACCACATCAACAACCCCTCATCAGCTCTCTGAATAATACTTTTGGTAACTCCAAAACCCCTTCTAATCTCCCAGCTCCAAATTATCTGCATAACATTCACTTCACACTGCTCTCAAACATGACATCTCTACTGCCTACAGACTCCTATTTGCTTCACACCCATGTAAGTTTTGGTACCACTATACTCTGGTACATTCTCCTTTTTACCTCCATGGATAAAGTTTTTCGTTTCCACAGACACTTCAATGTACTCTCTCCTCATCTAGTCTATGGTTCACCTCATCTTTCACAGACTCGCCTGTTGACAAATTACTCCAAAATACCTGAACACATTTACATCTACCATACTCACTCCCTCCCAATCTGATAGCCAATCTTTCACTGCCTAGATTTCTTGTTACAGTGGTACCCCGAGTTTTGGCCACCTCCCAACTCGAACAATTATGTAAGTGTATTATTGTAAGTGCTCTTGTAAGTGTATTTTTGGGGGTCTGAAACGGACTAATATAATTTACATTATTCCTTATGGGAACAAATTCGTTCGGTAACGGCACTTGAACAGCCTTCTGGATCAAATTATGGCCGAAACTCGGGTTTCCACTGTACTTTCATCACCTTGCTCTTATGTTCACTTTTAATTTCTTTCTATTACATAACCTCCCAAAGTCCTCCACCAACCTTAGCCAAATTCAAATATGCTTTCAGGAGCTATGAGTAAACACAATACTAATGAATGTATATGGAGTTCAGCTGCTTACCTTTCCAGATCCTGTCGAGCTTCATTCATAGCATCTAGCTTTTCCTGCACTTCAGCAGAGGCAAAGTGGCCAGACTGAAGAAGTTGGTGTCCAAAAAGCTCAAATGCTTGGAAAGTACCAGCACGAGCATCAATCTCTGTACGGTGCTCCTGAACAAGAGGATTTTGTCAATGTCACCAGTTTAAATTTACTAGTTACTAATACTTATAGAGCACATCAACTGCATATAACATCTATTAGAACAATTTTTAACTCTGGAAGAGATGCAAGATCTCATAAGTTTTTTAACTTACAATAAACGTTCTCATAACACTCGCCTTATGAAAAAAATAGGAAAAAAATACAATTAAGTTTCAGATGCTTCCAAATTTGCCACAATTTTTTATTATTCTTATTCCACTAAGTAAAATTACTACACATCAACATAATTTACATTCAGTTATTCGTTACTTGAAGCATTTGAAGATTGTGAGGAGGGTTAATGTGGGCCTATTGGGCAGAGTTTGATGTAGGAAGACTGATCAGCTGACACACGAAGTACATATTACACCATTAAAATAACAGCCACACTTCATTAAACTCTACCAAAGATATAAAAACTCGCTACACCTATACCAAGTTAAAGGTGAGTCCATTTGTAAAAGTAATAACCAAGAAAAATAAAACACACATTTCCTTACACCTGTTGTCCTGTTCACCTAGCAGCAAATAGGTACCTGGGTGTTAGTCGACTGGTGTGGGTCGCATCCTGGGGGACAAGATTGAGGACCCCAATGGAAATAAGACAGACAGTCCTCGATGATGTACTGACTTTCTTGGGTTATCCTGGGTGGCTAATTCTCTGGGGTTAAAAATCCGAACAAAATCTTATCTATGCATGGGAGCTAATAATGTTTAGTAGATCAGAGTAAAAGTAAGTTTCACTGTATGCTTATGCTGAACCAAAGTTAAAGTAAACAGGAGATTCAGGGAGGTAATGCCTGCCCCATCTACTGATTTTGATGTTTCCAGAATATTACTAAAATGAAGATTTCTTTATCAAATTCTTTAATACATATCTGAACTGTGTACAAATTTTATTTTATAGCTTTTTGTGAGGCTTCAAAAAGCCACCTCTTAACCTCCAAACTATGAATTATCTGCTTAATATTCACACCACACAATACCCTCAGACATGTCATCTATGTTCCAATGATAATAATTTAAGAGATTTTCTGCAACACCAGCAATGCAGAATTTAATAAGAGTTGATGCAATGCAAATAATGAAATAGCTTTGCATTCATACTTTCTAGCTGTGATATTCTTCAGCCATGAAAGACAACCAATGAATAACTCTCTACATGGTAAAGTATGGATGACCTGAATTGCAGTATTTGAAAGACATCTTGTTAAAAGTGCTCTTATAACCTACTCTATTCATACATTTGACTGGGGTAGAAAACTGACTAACATTACACAACAGATGAGTCCTGACAAGATCATGCATTAACAGCAACAAGGAAGACATGATAATCTTTCCTAAGCATTTGCTTTGTTGAAATTCAAGTTATTTTGATTCATATTCTCTTACCAGTCTGTTCTTAAATTATTACACATGTTTTACTGCTTCTTACCTAAGGACATCTTAATATTTGCAGCTGAAACTTCATAGTTAAGCAAAACTGGGAATATTATGTATATAATAGATAAACAAAAAGAAATGAATGGTAACAAAAATGCAAGACAATTACAATTTTCAGCATCTTTATGATGCAAGATGAAGAAAGAAGTAGGTAGCTGAAAAGACTTCTTCATGAACAACCTAAACATGGGAGAAATCTAGTTAGAACAAACTGAGCTAATTACTTTTTATATTTATTACAGACTGTAAGCTACAGTACTATAAAGTTTTGTAGCACAATTAACCTTCACTGAAAGATGAAATTAATTTTTTATAAGAATCAACAAGTTAATAAACAATTGTGTATTTATGAATCAAAGCTAGCTAATTAAATTTGACATTAAATATAAACTAATTTCATAATAGTTAAAATGTCTTGTAGTCAAAAAGAATGACATGCTGCATGTTTAAGATGTTTATTTGTGTTAGTACAGAAAGTGTCCACACATTGTAAGTGCTCTATACATTATTGAACAACACCTTTTAGTATACACACACCGTTCACACTTGTACTGTCAACACAAGAGATACTGAAACCTAAGACCCAAAACACACAGAAATATAGTTACTATAATTTTTCCTTCATGTCATGTATTTAACACAGTTAAAGTTATGGCACCTACATGATTAAATATTAATGTTTAGATGAAGTATTCTTAACAGGGATTTGTCTTGTCCATCTTAACACCTGTCCCTGACGTCTAATATTTATGAATATCTTTGATACAGATACATCACTAAGAAATTTTCAGCAATTTCTTGTATGCAAATGCAATGATTTGTATTAACATAAATTATCATGCTATCATTAGTGACAACATAAAGGAGAAACATTTCCTGCTATTACTGAAAGTTAAGACTTCCTACTCAAAGATAAATAAACATTAACAAATTTAATCAACCACAGCTTAATGTAGGTTATATAAAATATATTTTTATTTACCGTACCTTTTATGATTACTCATAAAAAATAACTAAACATATCAATGATAAAACTTACAGCTATTATGTCAAGTGAAAATAAAGAAATTAATTACTTTTTATCAAGTGTGGGTTTGATTCTTTTCTATTTGATTAAAATGCAGGAAATGCCCTCCAATGTGGAAAAACTACCATGTCGAGGCCAGCAGCAAACTAATCATTAGTACAGAGCATCTACTGATGGAAAAGCTAAAACACTACCTCTGGCCCGAAAACACGCAAGAACATATAAAAAAAAAAAAACAGTAGTTTGTTGCAATACAACCTACGACAAAACTCAATACCTGGGGTATACCATAGCGAGAGTCAAACTCGGCTCGGAAGCTCTAGAAAAGGAAGGGCGACGTGTTACAACAAGTGGAATCAAATGAGCTAAGCCCTTATCTAGTTCAAGGTAGTAGACAAGAGCATTCTTCACATGTCGACAATTGAATAAATGGAATGTAATGGTGTTAGAATAGACGTAACTCAACTTTTACATCACACAATTTTGACATGAAAAGTTCTATTGTATATGAAAACAAATCAATAAAATAATCTTACCAACTAAGCTGTCTCATCAACACCTAAACTGATATTCAACTTTAACACCAAAGGTATGCAGCATTTTAAATAATTTAAAAAAATAAAGCATTAACCCTTTCGGTGTTGGTCCCATTGTACAGTAGGGCCCCACTTATATGGCAGGTTAGGTTCCACTCTACTGCCAGAAAGCAGATTACGCCAAAAAGCAGAACTCCATTTTTTTCCATTTATAAATGCATATAAAGCAAGGGGCTAGTAACCCCTTCTTCTGTGTATATTACTAAATGTAAAAGGAGAAACTTTCGTTTTTCCTTTTGGGCCACCCCGCCTTGGTGGGAAACGGCCGACGTGTTGAAAGAAAGAAGAAATGCATATAAATGCCAGATAACAAGTTCACACTAACATATATTAAGTTAGCAATAGAACTAGGTTTTAAAAAGTAAAATACACACACAGTACACTCATTATTTACCTCAAAATATTTGTAGTCTTAATGTAGGGCAAAAGGTGAGTATAGTATTTACTGTAAGAAGTCGGGTGTGGTAGGTATGGTAGCCTCCTGGCCACCCCACCCACACATACTATACTACGATGCTTAAAGCGCCCTAGAGTGATACAATGCATATACAGTACACTCATTACTTACCTTAAAATATTTGTAGTCTTAATGGTGGGTGAGAGGTGAAAAGTACAGTGGTACCTCGGTTTACGATATTTTTTCGGTCAAGAATGCTGTTCAAGTGCCATTACCAAACGAATTTATACCCATAAGGGTATAAGATGGATAAGGGTAAAGATGTTTTTGTGGCATTTATGGATTTGGAAAAGGCGTATGATAGGGTAGATAGGGGGGCAATGTGGCAGATGTTGCAGGTGTATGGGATAGGAGGAAGGTTACTGAAAGCAGTGAAGAGTTTTTATGAGGATAGTGAGGCTCAGGTTAGAGTGTGTAGGAGGGAAGGGGACTATTTCCCAGTAAAAGTGGGCCTTAGACAAGGATGTGTGATGTCACCGTGGTTGTTCAATATATTTATAGATGGGGTTGTAAGAGAAGTGAATGCGAGGGTCTTGGCAAGAGGTGTTGGGCTAAAAGATAAAGAAGCAAATACAAAGTGGGAGTTGTCACAGTTGCTTTTTGCTGATGACACTGTGCTTTTGGGAGATTCTGAAGAGAAGCTGCAGAGGTTGGTGGATGAATTTGGTAGGGTGTGTAAAAGAAGAAAATTGAAAGTGAATATAGGAAAGAGTAAGGTGATGAGGATAACAAAAGAATAGGTGACGAAAGATTGGATATCAGATTGGAGGGAGAGAGTATGGAGGAGGTGAATGTATTCAGATATTTGGGAGTGGACATGTCGGCGGATGGGTCTATGAAGGATGAGGTGAATCATAGAATTGATGAGGGGAAAAGGGTGAGTGGAGCACTTCGAGTCTGTGGAGACAAAGAACCTTGTCCATGGAAGTAAAGAGGGAATGTATGAGAGTATAGTTATACCAACGCTCTTATATGGGTGTGAAGCATGGGTGATGAATGTTGCAACGAGGAGAAGGCTGGAGGCAGTGGAGATGTCATGTCTGAGGTCAATGTGTGGTGTGAATATAATGCAGAGAATTCGGAGTTTGGAAATTAGGAGGAGTGCGGGATTACCAAAACGATTGTCCAGAGGCTGAGGAGGGGTTGTTGAGGTGGTTTGGACATGTAGAGAGAATGGAACGAGACAGAGTGACTTCGAGAGTGTATAAATCTGTAGTGGAGGGAAGGCGGGGTAGGGGTCGGCCTAGGAAAGGTTGGAGGGAGGGGGTAAAGGAAGTTTGTGTGCGAGGGCTTGGACTTCCAGCAAGCATGTGTGAGCGTATTTGATAGGAGTGAATGGAGGCATATGGTTTTTAATACTTGACGTGCTGTTGGAGTGTGAGCAAAGTAACATTTATGAAGGGATTCAGGGAAACCGGCAGGCCGGACTTGAGTTCTGGAGATGGGAAGTACAGTGCCGGCACTCTAAAGGAGGGGTGTTAATGTTGCAGTTTTATAACTGTAGTGTAAAGCACCCTTCTGGCAAGACAGTGATGGAGTGAATGATGATGAAAGTTTTTCTTTTCGGGCCACCCTGCCTTGGTGGAATCGGCCGATGTGTTAAAAAAAAAAAAAAAAAGGAATAATGTAAAATAGACTAGTCCTTTTAGACCACCAAAAATACACTTACAAAAGCATTTAAAAAAATAAACTTAAATAAAAGGGCGAGTTTGGGGACCATCGTAAACCGAGGTACCACTGTATTTATTTGTAGAAAGTCGTTTGGGAGGTATGGCATCCTGCCTGGCCACTCCCACCTACTACGACATTAAGCGCCCTAGAGCGATAAAATACATATACAGTACACTCATTACTTACCTTAAAATATTTGTAGTGTTAATGTAGGGTGAGAGGTGAGTTTTATTTGTAGGAAGTCAGGTTTGGGGAGTGTGGATAGCCAGCCAGGGCAGCCCTTTCCTCCTCTCTCCACCCACACGTAATGTAAACAAACCAGGCGAACGCATCTGGTTTTCATCACTTAACTGTGTACAAGTTGTCTCCACGTTGATACAGTAGAATAAATAATGAGAAACACTCCCATTCTCATGTAACACCATTTTTAGAATAAATGACACCCTGAGTGAAGGCATACGAAAGGAGTCCTACAAGTAGCCTGGCTTCCACAAGTCCTACAAGTAGCCTGGCTACCACAAGTCCTACAAGTAGCCTGGCTACCACAAGTCCTACAAGTAGCCTGGCTACCACAAGTCCTACAAGTAGCCTGGCTACCACAAGTCCTACAAGTAGCCTGGCTACCACAAGTCCTACAAGTAGCCTGGCTAGCCACAAGTCCTCACAAGTAGCCTGGCTACCACAAGTCCTACAAGTAGCCTGGCTACCACAAGTCCTACAAGTAGCCTGGCTACCACAAGTCCTACAAGTAGCCTGGCTACCACAAGTCCTACAAGTAGCCTGATTACCACATCCCATATTTATGTTAATTTATTCTACTGTGGGGTGTATTTAGATGGATTAAGTAAAATGTCTATATTAACGTGTGTAAGTTTACTTAGGTACAGGTACACCCAAGTATAATTATCAGTTATAATAATAATGTAGGTACTATGTAGTCCACCTGGGCTACATACCTACACCTACCTACATGTGGCCCAGAGCCATATTATTACCATCGACATATCATGTTCACAGAGTTTAATCATTTCTATCAACTACCTTTAGATGCCATCATAAAGGGAGAAGTAATGAATAATTCATGCCGAGAATTGTACACAAAAGCGTTATGTATTAAGGGGAGTGACGTAATGTTTTCCCTCCGCCTGGCAACCACATAGCATATAAACAGCATGTTTATATGCTATGTAACATGTTTCTTATATAATTTTGAAGAAAATTTCATAGATGGATTAATGAAAATGTCTATATTGACGTAAAATAGGACATTTAATGTGCCCAAGAGTGATTATTACATAATAGAGATATGTGCTCCCGGAAAATGTAAACAAACCGGGTGGCGCACGCCATATTTGAAAGACCGCTCGCCGTATAGAAAGTTTTGGTCATACTAATTTGAACTCGCAGTATGAACGGAACGCCATAAGGCGAAACGCCGAAAAGCTGGGCCTTACTGTACTATGGCTTTGAAGCCAGGGTCAGTCCCGTAGTACTACGCCATGAGTTCAGCTTACTCAGATAACAGAGCGGTAAATTTGGGCCTAGATATGAGAGAATGGGTCTATGCGGTAACTGCACCGTATGAAAAAAATCCTGCCCCGCACAGTGCACGAGAATAAAACTGCGACCATGTTTTTGGTTTAAAACAGCGACTTTGCAGTGTACTTTCGTGTTGTTTTTATGGTTGTATTATCGGTTCCATGGAGGCAAAGAAGGGAATGTACGAAAGTATAGTGGTACCAACACTCTTATATGGGTGTGAAGCATGGGTTGCAAATGCTACAGCGAGGAGGAGGCTGGAGGCAGTGGAGATGTCCTGTCTAAGGGCAATGTGTGGTGTAAATATTATGCAGAAAATTCGGAATGTGGAAATTAGGAGGTGTGGAGTTACTAAAAGTATTTGTCAGAGGGCTGAAGAGGGGTTGTTGAGGTGGTTTGGTCATTTAGAGAGAATGGATCAAAGTAGAATGACTTGGAGAGCGTATAAATCTGTAGGGGAAGGAAGGCGGGGTAGGGGTCGTCCTAGAAAAGGTTGGAGGGAAGGGGTAAAGGAGGTTTTGTGGGCGAGGGGCTTGGACTTCCAGCAAGCATGTGTGAGCGTGTTAGATAGGAGTGAATGGAGACGAATGGTTTTTGGGACATGACGATCTGTTGGAGTGTGAGCAGGGTAACATTTTGTGAAGGGATTCAGGGAAACCAGTTAATTGATTTAGTTGGACTTGAGTCCTGGAAATGGGAAGTACAATGCCTGCACTTTAAAGGAGGGGTCTGAGATAGTGACAGCTGGGAGGGACTTTTCTCAGTTGTCGTATCTGAGCTCCTCTGCAAAGACAGTGATTATGTATGAGTGTGGTGAAAGTGTTGAATGATGATGAAAGTATTTTCTTTTTGGGGATTTTCTTTCTTTTTGGGTCACCCTGCCTCGGTGGGAGACGGCCGACTTGTTGAGAGAAAAAAAAAAAAATTATCGGTTTCTTGGTCTCATTTGATAGAATGGAAGATATATTACAGAAACAAAGATGATTTTGATTGGACTGAAAGTAGCTTGAAATTGAGCTCAAAGTAACAGAAATGTTATATTTTTGGCGATGTTCCAGAGCACACACTTGTCTAATACCCATGCAACTGGCCAGTCTAATACGCATTTAGGAATGCACCGACATTATTTATACAATTATTACAATAATGCAGTAGTCTGCGTAACATAAGAGGGGTGTGGAGACGTTACTAAGAAACAGAGGAAATATTTTCAAGTACCAGGAATGTCTACATTGTTTATTCTGGACCCTATTTTTAAATTGGCAATTTTTGAATTTTGTGTGAAATTGGCCATATTACCAATTTCTGATCACTTTATTGGGTAGTTGAAACATGTAAATAGGCAGTTTCTTGTACTCAATCGATAGAATGAATACTGTACTAGTGAAATAGCTAGGTGTTTGGCTGACTGAAACAATGGAATTGGCCAAAAATAGGGCACAAAGTGGGAAAAATCACCAGTGTAAATATCGCCGAGACTGCTAACTTTGCGAGAGTAATTCTGCAAGTTTTCCATCACATTTTGTACTTTTGGTTTCATTCATAATTTTTTTTTTTTTAAATTCTTCAACCCTGAGAGCAAGTTTGAGATTAAGGGTCTCGACCCTGAAAGGGTTAACTAAGAAAAATAAAGTAAACATGTCCTCCAAAATATAAGTAAACCATATACAGTGGTACCTCGAGTTACGATATTTTTTCGTTCGAGAATGCTGTTCAAGTGCCATTACCAAACGAATTTATCCCCATAAGGAATAATGTAAAATAGACTAGTCCTTTTACAACCCCAAAAATATACTTACAAAAGCATTTAAAAAAATAAACTTACATAAAAGGGCGATTTTGGGGACCATCGTAACTCGAGGTACCACTGTACTATGGTGTCCATTAAAGATGTTTAAACAGGTTTTTGTTGCATAATGGAATTGACATCACTAACAATCATTTTACAAACAATTTCTTATGCAGCAAATTAATGCCCAGGACCTAGGTCCAAGAAACAAAACTGATAAAAAAAGAGGTGTGTTGGCTAGTAGGCTTCAATTCCTGCACAACAATCTTCACACATCCATGGAAACAGATTTTTCATGAGGCCAGAACAAAAATTACATACAAAAAGAAAAGTGAATCCTTCACATTACCTGGTGCCTCTCTAGTAAAGCCTCAGCACCAGTCACATCAGTTGCTAGCTCATCTGAACTCACTAATCCCATCATGGAAGCGATCCAGGAGCTCAGATCGCGGTAGTCGCTAAGAAAACGTTGAAGGTCGTACGAGTCGAGCAATTTCTCTTTACGTGCATCAGCCTGAAAATTACGAATCAAGAATTAATGAACAATTCAAATTAAAGTAAAATTCTATTTAAATCAAGGGTGTTCTGGAAGAATAATTTAAAAAAGGAAATGGACAGAAGGGAAAGAAACAAGGATAAAAGGGAAGAATGAAACAAAGGGCAGTAAGAACAGAAGGAAATTCTAATAGAAAAGGAAGAAAAATGGAAAGGGATGAGAGAAGTATAAATGAGAATGGAAGGAAAGGGACGGGAAGAAGGACAAAAGGGACGGGAGGAAGGACATAAAGGACGGAAGGACAAAAGGGACGGGAGGAAGGACAAAAGGGACGGAAGGACAAAAGGGACAGGAGGAAGGACAAAAGGGACGGAAGGACAAAAGGGATGGGAGGAAGGACAAAAGGGACAGGAGGAAGGACAAAAGGGATGGGAGGAAGGACAAAAGGGACAGGAGGAAGGACAAAAGAGAAGGCAGGAATGATAAAAGAGAAGGGAAGAATAATAAGGGGGGGAAGAGGAAATTAAAGCCACTAGGATTTACCTTTGCAGTCAGTTGTGTCCATAACTCGTTTATCTCTCTCTGCTTGCCATAAATGGTATCAGCTGCCTCAGGATGTGTCTGCATAAGTCTATTTGCAGTTTCATCCAATTGCCGTATTTTGTCTCCCAAGGCAGCAAGGTCACGCTCCAAACCTGAAACAAAATATGATTTGATTGTGCATATAGCAAAACAATACAGCAGAGCATAACTAAAGACTTCTGTAATCTACATAAGCAGTTAAGCCAATGTTGTATTTTTAAAGCAATAGTCATCTCTTGACAATCATTTGTTCATCCAATAGCTATATTTCACAAGTGTGCTGGGATCACAATCTGATTATCTTCTGGCTGCAATATCCCCACCCCTCCCTCAGAATGCCCATCCCACCTCCAGGACTCCTTTCTCACACTCCAACAGAACATCCATTAAAAAACCACTTAAGTCTCCATTCACTCCATTCATACAAGCTTGCTGGATGCTCGTCTCCAAAATTCAAAGCCTCTTTTATCCCTCCCTCCAACCCTTTCTGGGACCTTCCCTTTCCCTTTTACCATCCGAACATCTTCTCCATCAACCTATCCCTCTCCATCCTCTCTACATGCCCAAACCACCTCAGAAACCCCTACTAAGCTCTCTGATTTATACCAATGTTGACCCCACATCATCTTTTAATTTTTACGCTTTAAATTATCTGCATGACATTCACACCCAACATCTCCACTGCCTCTAGCTGCTGCTGCCATCTCCTCCTCACTGTAACATGAAAATCTATGGCTCACACCCATACCAAAGCTTCAATTTTTTTTTTTTTACCACCAGCCATCTTTCACCAAAACAGGGTAACCTCTCCCAAAAAAAAAACACTTTCAGCATCATTCATTCAATCACTGTCTTGCCAGAAGTGTGCTGACATCACAATTTAGATGTAGGTAATATCTACATAAAATTATCATTATACATCTACAGACAAACAGCATACCTGTCCCCATTTTCTGCAAATTATGTGCAAGATAGAGTAAAATACAAAGCACTGAAAAACAGAAGTGGTATGATCAGATCTGAAAGACATGAGGACATGTTCTAGTAATTACACAAGATTATAATAGAAGAGGTACCACATGACTTCAGGAATATGAATGGAAAAGTACCAGGAAATGAAATTTTTATTTAGAATATGTAACATACTGGAGTGACATTAGTAAAAGGCACTAAGACAACCTTTTCAAAAGTTTATCATCATGCATGAAACTGGAATAGTGGTACTGGACTGTCATATTTTCATTACAATGAAAAAAGATAAAAATTGAGAAAAAATAAGCTATCTTCCATTTTTTTTTTTTAACATGCTGGCCATCTCCCACTGTTTACCAGTTATTTTGTTATAAAACAAGCAAATGGCTAGTAATCAACCAAGAGAATAAATAGGCTTTAAATGCAACTGAAGTACATATTATAGATAATTTACTAATTGTCCAAACAGTGTCAAGAGAACAAGGAATCAGTAAATTATAATTAGAGCACAGTAATCCATGAAAACAGACATCTACAATCCCTAAATTTGACAATTAGCCAAACTTTCTACTGAATGTCCCACAAAAAAAAATTGAACACTCATGACGCACACATCCCTCACATGCCTTCCTGCCCTCTTACTAACCCATTCACCTATCCTTTGACTGCCCACCTTCCTACTCCCAGATTCTCTCTCTCACTTGTATGATCAACCATACTGATCATTTATTCCTTATATTCAACAGACAAATGCTTTGATGTCTATATTTTGAGTCTTAATGCTGTTGCCACACACCTGCTTTTTGGCACCCACCCACTAGTATTCATTTACAAGACATTTTTACCAGTTGGACACATGCTGGACAAATGTTGTAATTTGTGTACTCTGGAATATCAGCAAAACTCTAATTTCCACTACTTTAAGCTCAATTTCAAGCTCAATCAAAATCATCTCTATTTCTGTAATATATCTTCTATTCTATCAAAGGAGACCAAGAAAATGAGAGTACAACCATAAAAACACATGAAAATACACAGCAAAGTTGCGGTTTTAAACCAAAAACATGGTCGCAGTTTTTTCTTTCCTATTATACACTGCGCGGTGCAGGATTTTTTTTTATTGTTGCATGCAAAGAGTATGTAACCTTTATTCGGAGCATGTTAACACACCCACATAGGCTCCTCCAACCAGCGAACCATCGTTAAGGGTTTGGTGATGAGGGCCCCATCATCAAATCAACGACTGGTTCAGCCAATTAAATGCGAGTTTAACAATGACAAAAAGGGGACGTGGTTACCACTCGCAGTTTGTCATTGGAATTCCTGCATAGAGCTGGTTGTGGAAAGTTGTCTGTCTTTTGGCTGCTGCTTAGCCTAGACAACTGTGGCGTGCACTAAACACTACTCCTTTGTATATAGTGTACATAGGTGTAAATATCACTTTGTTATACTTGGTGAAGGAAAAGACAAAGTCTTATATAATCACAATTACTTGGTGAAGGAAAAGATAAAGTTTGGAATTAATCTAGCTGATTTTGAAGAAATACAATTTCAATACATCTTCTACTGTGTTTCTTTGCTCCAAGCTTCCTTTACACTCAGGTTAACAGGCCATTGAACCTGAGGTTGTAATATGGGTAGCCTGTCCTGGAGCTGAATTTGGAGACTTAGAGCAGGAGTTGAGCCTAGAGTTGAAGTTCGCGCAGGAGCTAGTCTTGTATCTAGATAGCTTGCTATCTGGCATTGCTTATGCTTTGCCAACGCTTCACGAATTTTGTGTCTCATCTTTGCATTCGCTTCGCTATGGTCAGCCTGCTATTGTGAGTATTCTGCAATTTGGTTTGTTATTGTGTATCAACCTTGCTATTGTGTGTGTGCATATTGGCTTTGCTATTGCGTGTCAGCTCTGCATCGTATGAGTATACTGCAATTCGTACCGTGCATAGAGCTACAGCGTGTTAAGTTGGGGGTTAATGCCACCTATTCGAGTCAGACGGTTAGTGTCTGAGTTAACTCTGCTAAAGTTGCCCAAACTATCTCTACAGCGTTGTTGGCGTATCGCTCGTTCTATTGGTGTTGAATACCAGCGACTCTTACTGCTGCTCAGCTGCGTGATATTATAAGGAGTAAAATACAAACTGAAACTATGGCATATCAGTCTAGTGTTTCTCCCTCTACAGGAGCTGTTAATCGTAGGTCACCATTGAGGTTTCTACAAATGGGAGAGACAAAACTCCTGAGCAAAACC
>WNWK01003803.1:135075-155943 GCA_009830355.1 Cherax destructor
AAGTTTTCTCATGCATAAAGGGGAATGTGGTACTGGATGTCATTTTTCATTAAATGAAAAAAAAAAATTGAAAAAATGCTATTTCCCCTTTTTTTTTTAACATGCTAAATCCCCACTGTTTACCATTTTTTTTGTTATAAAACAAGCAAATGGCTAGTAATAAAGAATAAATAGGTTTAAAAATGGTACATATTAAGATAATTTTAAAATTGCCAAAAGTTCAAGAGAAAAGGAATCAGAAAAATTATATGGACGTTCCATAAAACAAATCTAAATCCCTAAATTTGAAAATTAAATTTTCTACTAATGTCCAAAAAAAAATTTAACACTCAGGGCCCCACATCCCTAAATCCTTCCTCCCTCTTCTAACCCTTCCCCTTTATCCTTTCCCCCCTTTCCCCTCTCCCAGATTCTCTCTCTTTTTTGATCAACCATCGATTTTATTCTTTATTCCAGAAAATGCTTTGATTCTTATTTTGAGTCTTAATGCTTTCCCCCTTTTTTTGGCCCCCACCCTGTATTATTTCAAGATTTTTTTCATTTGGGACTGCTGGAAAAATTTGTAATTTTGTACTCTAATTCAAAAACCCAAAAATTTTCCCCTCTTTAAACTCATTTCAACTCAATCAAAATCATCTCTATTTCTAAAATATATCTTCTATTCCCCTATCAAAGGGGAAAAAAAAAATGAAATAAACCATAAAAAACTGAAAAAAGCAAAGTTCGGTTTTAAACCAAAAAAGGGTAGTTTTTTTTTCCCCTTTACACTGCGGGCAGGATTTTTATTTTTATGCAAAGAGTTTTAACCTTATTGGAGCATTTTAAAACACACCCACATAGGCCCCCCTCCAACCAGCGACCATCGTTAGGTTTGATGAGGGCCCATCAAATCACACTTTGGTTCAGCCTTTATGCGAAAGCTGAAAAAGAAAAAGGTGGCCGTGGTTCCCCACTGCGGGGTTTGTCATTAATTCTCCCCAGAGTGGTTGGGTGGAAAGTGTCTTCTTTGGCTGCTGTTTAAACCTAGAAAAACTGTGGCGTCCCACTAACACTACCCCCTTTGTATATTGGTGTCATGGTTTTAAAATTATCACTTTGTTATACTTGGTGAGGAAAAGACAAAGTCTTATATAATCACAATTACTTGGTGAAGGAAAGAAAAAAAGGAATTAACCCTAGCTGATTTTGAAAATAAAATTTTTCACCCATCTACTGTGTTTCTTTTTCCAAGCTCCCATCAGGTTAACGGGCCTGAACCTGGGGTTTTGCCTGGGGGCCTGTCCTGGGGGGGAATTTGGAGACTTAGAGCAGGGTTGAGCCTAGAGTTGAAGTTCGGGAGCTATCTTGTATCTAATGGCTTGCTATCTGGCATTTTGTTTTGGGCAACTTCCCACGATTTTTGTGTCTCATTTTTGCTTTCGCTTCTATGGTAAAGCCTCTATTAGTACTGCAATTTGGTTTGTTATTGTGTATCAACCCTATTGTGTTTTGCATATTGGCTTTGCTATTGTGTCAGCTTTTCTATGTTTTATACTGAAAATTTTTTCGTGCATAGAGCTACAGCGTGTTTTTGGGGGGTTAATCCCTTTTATTGAGCGGGCGGTTAGTTGAGTTAACTCAAAAGTTCCCCAAAACCCTTTTCTCCCGGCTTTGGGTGGCGACGCTGTTCTATTGGTGTTGAATCCCAAAAAGCGTACACCCCCTGTACGGGCTGCGTGATAATAGGGAGTAAAATACGACTATGGCATATCAGTCTAGTGTTTCTCCCTCACAGGGCTTTAATCGGAGTCCATTGGGGTTTCTACAAAATGGGAGAGACAAAAACCCGAGCAACAACAAGTCACAGGTGTGGGTTATCAACAGGTGAGTCTGTTCCCCTGGCGAACTAGCTAGACTACTCTTGAACAAACTAAACAGCGTGCATTGCTAGGGGAGTTTGATGAGAGGAGAGGAACATTTAAAAAGACTGTAAAATGACTTCCCAATTTTTCAAAGGGCATTTTGGGTTTTTTCCTCGTTTGTTGAAGCAGAGCCTGAACAGTTTTTGCTTTTGGAGCTCGAGCTTTTGGTGGCCTGGTTCATTGGGGCACTTTTGGGGCATTTCTGCGTTGTTTGGTAAGGCACAAGGGAAATTTCTCTAATTTTAAAAAGCTGGGTTTGAAACTATGCATTGGGGAAAACCACTGGGTTTGGGGGGTTATCAATGTATTCCCCAGGGTAGGAAAGAATTCAAACCCGGGGAAAAAGGCAGGGGGCAGTCTGCTGTTGATTTTGTCAGGGGGGCAGACCAGTTTTACAAAGTGTTTTTAGGCAGGGGCCATGATTTTGAAATTTGAGTTGCCTTCTTGGTGGACAACCTGCTGGAGTCTGTTAGTCCAGAGTTCAGGGCTTTCCAAGATCATTCCTTGCCTACGGCAAAGCAGCCAGGTTGGCTGGAATACTTAAAAAATAACCGCCCTTTTTAAAAAGGGCTTCTCTTTTTCCCCAACAGCTGGAGAGCCCGAGACAAAAGAAAAGTTCCAGGGAAAATAAGGGGAAGATGAAGGTGAATCCTGCGGGGTCACTAAAACACCCGGTGGCAGCGTAAAATTCACTTTTAGTCAAAACCTTGAGCAACATCAATCCGAGATGTGGGAAACGGGCGGGATCCAGAGTGGCGTAAGCCACAAAACCCAACGGGTGCCAAAATAAAAGCTGAGATGGAAATTTTTATAACTGTGGCGAACCCCAATTACATCAGCCCCAAATTTTCCCCAAGAAAACCCCCAAACCATTTGGGAAAATCTCAATACCCCTAATAATATGTCCCAGGAAGAGTAAGAGGGATTTTTACTATAGTCTTTTACATATCCTTAAAGGAACATTCAGAGAAAAGGAAGTTAAAACCTTTAGGATACTGGAGCATATTGCTCACTTATAAGAGAGAGAGTACTACCCTTTCTGATCAAACCTCTTCAATCCTCAGTTCTGTTAGAAGCTTTTGGAGGAGCAGTATTTCTGTCCCTTTACATCAAATCTATGTGCAGAGTAATACTACACTGGGTATTTGACTGTTGTGTCTCGGAGGGATTTCCATGAAGGATGCAATGCTATTACTAGGTAATAACATTGAGGTCTACTAAATGCATAGAACCCATAATGTTAGTTCTTCCCGATGTTGGCCATAACTCGGGCACAATCCAAAGTGATGTCTGATAAGAATGTTAACTGTCCTTGGATCGACTCTGATCTCGGACTAAACAATTTGTTTGCTGAGGAAAACTGGCCAGAGCCTCGTAAATTTAGTGAACAGCCCCAGACCCAAGCCTTCCTTTTCCCGGGGGTTGCAGGATTGCCAGATGTCTCTGTTTCCATGCCTGAGGGACTGTCCTTTCGGGAGGAACAACGGAAAGACTCCTCACTAAACTCTGCTTTTGAGGCAGCTATGGGTAAATCCACTTCGGGTCACCCGGTCAAATATCTCTTAAAAAATAATTACTTAGTCTGCACTGAAACTGGTAGGAGGTGGAGGGAAAACAACAAACAGATAAGTTAGTGGTTCCCAGAAAGTTTAGGTCTCAGATACTAAATATAGCCATAATTCTTCTTTAGGAGGCCATTTGGGAATTACCAAAACTCAATACTGAATAACAAAAGAATTCTTTTGGCCAAAGTTAAGGCAAGATGTAAAGAATCATATTCGTTGTGTCCAGAATGTCAGCAGGTAGGGAAACCTGGACACCCCATTAAACCTGCACCTCTCCATCCCATTCCTGTTAATGGAGACCCTTTCTCAGAATTGATAATAGATTGTGTAGGTCCACTACCTAAAGCTAAGTCTGGAAATCAGTACTTATTCACAATCATGGATAGAGTAACTAGATACCCAGAAGCAGTTCCCATGCGCAGTATTAACACTAAAGCAATCCTTAAAGCTTTAACTAAGTTTATCTCTTGCTTTGGAATTCCTAAAACTATTCAAAGTGATCAAGGTACTAACTTCACTGCCAAAGCATTTAGGGAAGCATCAACTAGGCTGGGAATAGGTTCATAACCTATCCACTGCCTATCATCCTCAGTCCCAAGGCGCCTTGGAAAGATTCCATCAGACGTTAAAAACAATGATGAGAACATTCTGCTTGCATTTTCCTACAGACTGGGATGAATCACTTCCTCTGTTGCTATTCGCAATGAGAGAAACTGTGCAAGAAGTCTACAGGGTACAGTCCTTTGAGCTGATATTTGGGCACAATGTACGAGGTCCTCTACGTGTGCTCAAAGAAGGATGGATGGGAGAAGACGCTCCACAACCAGCTACAACCCTTCTTCAAGGTTGCAGGTAGCACGTCAGTTGGCTAAGGCTAACTTGAAGGCAGCTCAGAATATGATGAAACAGAGGTATGACAGAAACTCAAAATTTCGCTCCTTCCATCCAGGAGATAAGGTGTTGGTACAGGAGCCTATACCTGGCCACACCTTGAAAGCTAGATTTACGGGACCAATGCAAATTGTAAGTAAATTATCTGATGTAAATTATGTGGTATCTCCCTGACAAGACCTCAAAAAGCAAAACTTACCACATTAATCAAATTAAAGCTTTTAATACACCAGATAAAGTTCCAGTAATGACTCTGTCCTCTGCCTCTGATGACCCTGACTCTTTGCACTCTGAGATTAATGTAAAGCTTCCAAATTCGGTCCTCCTCAAGGACCCTAAACCTTTAATGTTGGGTTTAACCAAGTCTCAAGTAACTAATTTAACTGCGCTCCTACAGTCTTATCCTGACATTTTTTCGGATGTGCCGAAAAATGTACATTAGATATCATGATGTAGATGTTGGAAACTCTAAACCTATTAAACTCTCCCCTTACAGAGCTAATCCTGAAAAACAGAAGCTACTTCAACAGGAGGTAGAATTTCTGTTAGAGCATGGGTTAGTGGAGGAGTCATCTAGTCCGTGGGCTTCACCGTGCATCCTTGTTAACAAAGCTGATGGAGGGTTCCGAATGTGCACAGATTACCGTAAGGTGAATGAGGTCACAATTGCAGATGCCTATCCTCTGCCACGTTTGGATGATGTAATCGACTTTGTGGGTAAGGCTACTTTTGTATCCAAATTGGACCTCCTTAAAGGTTACTATCAAGTACCTTTAACAGATAAGGCGAAGGAAATCTCTGCCTTCGTAATTCCAGGAGGTCATTATCAGTATACAGTGACCCCCTTCGAATGAAAAACTCTCCTGCATCATTCCAGAGACTTATCCATCAGGCTATTAAAGGACTTGAAGGCACGGCAGCTTACCTAGATGACATAGTTGTTGTGTCGGACACTTGGGACCAACATGTGTTTAGGCTTAAGGCTCTCTTTGAGACCTTCCAGAGTTTTCATTTAACTGTTAATTTATCAAAGTCATCCTTTGGCCAATCTACTATTAATTTTCTGGGCCATGAAGTAGGTAGTGGCAAAGTGGCCCTAAATTTGCAAAAATTCTGGCCATTAAAAATTATCCAGTTCCCCCGACAGGAAATCCCTTCAACGTTTTCTAGGGATGGTAGGGTTTTATAGAAGATTCTGTAAAAATTTTGCAGATATTGTTGCACCTCTAACCTCACTTACCAGTCACAAAGTTCCCTTTATTTGGACCCCAGAATGTCAAGATGCCTTTACGAAAGCAAAGAGATTACTTTGTACTGCACCCATTCTGTTGTCTCCAGACTTTTCAAAACCATTTTCCTTACAGATTGATGCTTGTGAGTCTGGGGTGGGGGCAGTGCTTCTGCAATCTGGGGATGATGGGTTGCAGCCTGTGGCATTTTTCTCTGCCAAATATCAACCTCACCAGAGGGCCTACTCTACTATAAGAAAGAGGGCCTGGCTCTACTTCTGGCATTAGAGCATTTTGATGTCTACGTGGGCCAGTCCTCTCAGGTGGTCTTCATCTACAGCGACCACAACCCTCTGGTATACCTGCAGCACATGAAAAACAAAAATACCAGACTCATGCGTTGGAGTATTAGGTTGCAACCCTACAATATAAAAATTATACACATTGCTGGAAAATTTAACACAATAGCTGATGTGTTGTCCAGAAGTCATTGTATTTAGTTAGGATGTGTTAGGGACTTTGGGTAGAACCAGCCCTTTTTTCCCTAGTGGTGGGGTTTTTTTAGTGGGGGGGTGCCCTGCTACCGACCGCAGGCACCTTGGACCTATGTTAGCCCTACCGTCGGCTGTCTCACTCTTAAGTTTAAAGCTGGACTTATGTCTTGAGAAAAGTTTAGCTTTAACTAATGAGCGGGATGGTAGAGGGAAAGGCGGTCCCATTATTATAATGTGCCATGGTGGCACTCTACCCATTTGAGGTGGAAGCCTAGTCCTGAGCCCTCTTGGGGTGGGGGTGTTGCATGCAAAGAGTATGTAACCTTTATTCGGAGCATGTTAACACACCCACATAGGCTCCTCCAACCAGCGAACCATCGTTAAGGGTTTGGTGATGAGGGCCCCATCATCAAATCAACGACTCGGTTCAGCCAATTAAATGCGAGTTTAACAATGACAAAAGGTGACGTGGTTACCACTCGCAGTTTGTCATTGGAATTCCTGCATAGAGCTGGTTGTGGAAAGTTGTCTGTCTTTTGGCTGCTGCTTAGCCTAGACAACTGTGGCGTGCACTAAACACTACTCCTTTGTATATAGTGTACATAGGTGTAAATATCACTTTGTTATACTTGGTGAAGGAAAAGACAAAAGTCTTATATAATCACAATTACTTGGTGAAGGAAAAGATAAAAGTTTGGAATTAATCTAGCTGATTTTTGAAGAAATACAATTTCAATACATCTTCTACTGTGTTTCTTTGCTCCAAGCTTCCTTTACACTCAGGTTAACAGGCCATTGAACCTGAGGTTGTAATATTTATACAGGGCACATTCTCTCATATCTATGCCCAATTTACCACTCACAGCTTATCTGAGAGCGCTGAACTCATAACATAGTTCTATGGCACAGACCCAGAGTTCAAAGTCGTAGTACTACAGCACAGATCCCAAAAGGGTTAAATTAATGTTATTATCTACCTTCATGTTTGCGTTGAAGAGCCTGTACAGAACGCAAGTCTTTGCCACAATCATCATTGTTAAGTGCTTCATCCTTTTCCTGGATCCAGTCCTTCGTCTCATCCACATCTCTATGGAAGCGTTGAACCTCATGTGCAGATCCAAGCTGGAACTGCCGCTCCTGTAAAGGTCACATATGAAAAAGTTTTCCAGAATTTATTACAGTATTTTTTGGCATATAAGGCACACGAATATACAAGATATACAAGACGATGTTTCTAAGAAGTTTTAACGTAACATCAGTAAATAACTGCTAAAGCCTAACCCAAAGCCTACCCTTGACCCTAACCTTGAGCTTATAAGGCGTAGGGTGGGAAAAAATAAAATTGCCTTACAGGCCAAAAAATACAGTAATTAATATTTAAATTTAACGGAAGCTATTGGGTAGTGGTTACAAGAGAGCATTACATCTTAGCATGAAGCTCATGTATATTTAATGATACACAATGTAAGGCAGTTGAAATGTTTAAAAAAATTATACTAGTAAGCTACTTATATAAAAAAATATTACTGAGCGTCCATCAGATGGATCTAGACACTGAACAAAATACAGCCTCTCCTCACTTAACGACAGAGTTCCATTCCTGAGACCACGTCATTCAACAAATTCATCACTAAGTGAGGAGCATACTATAATGGTAGCGAGTTTGTGTCAATCATCTTTGATATGGTTTTAATGTTACCTTTGCACCATTTATAACATTTCTGGTATATTTTAAAATGTTTATACAGTAGTGTACTGTAGTATATTGAAATAAACAGAATAGAGGAAATCAGCTCTAATATATATTATTTAGGTATGAATACTGGTCAGAGAGCCCGTAGTAAGTCTGAGGCATCGGTAAATGAGTACATCTCAGTTATTAGAACTGAGATGTCTGCACATTTTTGGCAAGAAAGCTACTGAATGAATGATGGTAACCAGATTTTTTTTTTTTGGAGGGAGGGAGAGGAGAGAGAGAGAAAAAGAGAGGAGGGGGGAGGTTATTCTACGTTGATGAGAGACAGCCCATATGTTAATAAAACAGATAGAACAGCAAAACTTAATACAAAATGTGTACCTATATTAAAGCTCTGATTAGTGTTTAACTACTTGTCGCTATTACTGGATAGTGCATCTTGTATTTTGATTCTACAAAGAAAATAGAATGTCAAGGGCAAATTTTCATTAAATTTATTAAAGGTAACAGGTCAGTGGAAGTGAATAAACTGAAAATTTTGGAGGGTATACCTGATTAACTTTCCATTAATTTTATCCTTTGTGTCTGTTTGCAAAGTAACAATCCTGAGATTATTTGAGCATTGTTTTCATGCTGGCATTTGCTAGGCATTTATCAAAATATGTAGCATTTAAATTAAAATACAGAAGTATGGGGTAGATTGAAAATACAGTGCTAGAGTACACAGAAGTTTGTCATTAAAGGAGGGTAGGTGCAGGTTAGAAGAGGAACAATTGGTGGAATAATAAAGCTAAAAGGATGGCAAGGGAAATAGTAGTTAGCATAAAAGAGGTCTTTACAATATAAAAATTATATGTGGAAGGCAGAGTATAAGGAAAAAGGAAAGGTAAAACAATGTTGAAGCGTGAGCTAGGTAACATTTATAAAGGGATTTAAAGAAACCACTTTGGGAGTTCTGAGGGTGTGACTATTACGGTTTGGATGGTCATTTGAATTGTACTGTCTATGCAGTTCCAGCAAGACATTATTAAACAAATGCAGGTGAGTGAGTTTTTCTTTTTGGTTCACTCTACATTAGTAGAAGGTGACTGATACGGTAAAAAGTCAATTTAAATAAAAATGCTTGTGAAATTTAGTGGAACTAGCAAGGAAGTGGTAAGTAGTTCATTATTAGATTCTGGAGACTTTACATTCAAAACTAGAATTTTCACCCTAATACAATATTAGAGGGAGGGGGTATATGCATTCTCTTATTAACAAAATCCTCAATGCTTTAGTACAGGAGATATTTGCTGCCATAGGCCCCTTACTACTAACTTGTGCCATTTGCTGGAGAGAGTTCCATTTAGTGTTGAGCTCTTCAATCTGTGTCTGGATCTTGAGAGCAGCTTCTGTCTGACCAAGACTCATGAGTTGCATGGCAATTTCATTCATCTCGGCCAATCGTACTTCATTAGCTTGCAAATCTGTCTTGAAGTCATCAAACTTTTTCTGTAACACTTCAACCTAAAGAAAATTATCAATAATTTAGTTAAGGCAACTGTTTTGACAAAGTATAATAACACAAATATACAACTTACCAAATTTAAATTCAGCTTAAGGCAATTAGACCCCTTGTGTTTACAGTTAAAGACATAAAAAAAATGGATAATGTATGCTCTAGGTCAATAAGGGAATCCTTATCTTAAAAAAGTATGCTCATCTTACCAAAGTGTATCGGAACAATTTTGTAACGTTATTTTAAACAATAAACCCCTTCCCAATTGAAAGCAAGTCCACTTCCATGGACCAAAGCCTCTTCAACTAGGGGTAATGATCAATAAAGCGCTTCATTATATTTACCTGTTCAAGATCTTCCCCTACATCCTCAATCTGTGCATGCTGCTCCTTATCCTTTATCCACTGTGCAAGCTCAGCTGCCTCACGTACAAGCACATATGCTTGCACCGTCTCGCTCAGCTTCTTTTGGCGCTCACGGGCTGAAGCCATAAGGTTCTCGTATTGACCCTGTTGAAAATTGTCACTTATTAAACTTACAGTACAAGCTTAATGAAATTGGAACATTAGCAGCATTTTGTTTAAAGAAAATCTTCTAGGACCAAATTTAGCAAGTACGTACTAAAATCACATCAAAAAAATTTTAGAGCCTGGGTTAACCCTTTGCGGGTAGGTGCTATAGTTCTACATGATGAGATCAGCTCTCTCAATTTTTTTTTTTCAACAAGTTGGCCGTCTCCCACCGAGGCAGGGTGACCCAAAAAGAAAGAAAATCCCCAAAAAGAAAATTCTTTCATCATCATTCAACACTTTAACCTCACTCGTACATAATCAGAGGCGCTCAGATACAACAGCTGAGAATAGTCCCTCCCAGCTGTCACTATCCCAGACCCCTCCTTTAAAGTGCAGGCATTGTACTTCCCATTTCCAGGACTCAAGTCCAACTAAATCAATTAACTGGTTTCCCTGAATCCCTTCAGAAAATGTTACCCTGCTCACACTCCAACAGCTCGTCAGGTCCCACAAACCATTCGTCTCCATTCAGTAAATTTGGGCCCTGATATGAAAGAATGGGTGTGTGTGTTAAGTGTGCACCATATAAAAAAAAATCCTGCAGCACACAGTGCATAATAGGAAAAAAATTGCAACCATGTTTTTGGTTTAAAACAAGTGACTTTGTGGTATATTTTTGTATGGTTTTTATCGTTGTATTCTCTCAGTTTCTTGGTCTTATTTGATAAGATATATTACAGAAATAGAGATGATTTTGATGGTTTCAGGACTGAAATTAGCTTAAAATTGAGCTCAAATTAGAGGAAGTGTTCAAATTTTGCCAATATTCCAGAGTACACAAACTTTACTAATTTAATATGCATTCAGGAATGCACTGACATTATTTATATAATTATTACAATAACTCAATAGTCTCCATAACAGTAAATCTTCAAATTTTTTTGGCGAATAAAAATTCAAAATGGAAAGCAAGCATAATATAAAAGAGGCCTGGGGACATAACTAATGAACAGCAGAAATGCTTTTTTTTTAGTGCCTACATTATTTATTCTGGACCCTATTTTTAAGTTGGCAATTTTTTAATTTTGTGAAATTATCCAAATTACTGATCACTTTATTAGGTAGATGAAATAGGTAAATGGGCAGTTTCTTGTACTTAATCAATAAAGGAATACTAGCAAAATAGCCAAGTCTGATAGACTGGAACAATGGAATTGGCTGAAAATAGGGGTCAAAGTGGACAAAATCGCCGATGTGTGAATATCACTGAGACCGCTAACTTTGTGAGAGCATAATTCCATAAGTTTTCTATCAAATTTCATACTTTTGGTTTCATTACCTTCGGAAAAAAATTCTATCATTTCGTTAGAAAAACTTTTTTGTTTTTAAATTCTTCAATCATGAGAGCAAATCTCAGATCAGGGGTTCTGACCCTGAAAGGGTTAAAGAGAAAATGAGAATAGCCAACCCAAGAAAAATTTTCGCTGTTCTTGATAATGGGATGTTAACACAAGTGAATTACAATAAGTAGTTTTCACTGAACACTATGTTGGAGTGTGAGAAAGGTAACTTTCATGAAGGAATAAAAGTCTAGTACTTTCAAACTGGATTTGTGTCAGTAATGAAGCTTTAGAAACAACTAACTAACCTTGATCTGATTTTGTCGAGCAGCAATGGAGTTGCCATCAGCCAGGTTTTGTTGTGATGCTGTAAGACCTGAATCAATTTTCTTCACATAAGCAGCAGGAACAAATCCTTGGCGGTCATTCACTTCTACTTTCCACCAATCCTTGTTAGTAGCATTTAGAAGGGTCAAGACATCATTCTTCTTCATAGAGACCTCCCTGGGAGATTTCTCAGTGTAGTCATACAAAGCTACCACACACTCTTTTCCAGTGATATCCATAACAGGTACTTCCTGTTGACGACATGCAGCAGCCTGTTCATCCAGAGCAGCGATGGTTGAACTGAAAGCCTCCAAATCACTCATAAGAGCTTCATGCTTCTTCAATAAAGCTTCAGCAGAATCTTCATCTTTACCAAAGTCTCCTCCACCTGCAATAGGTTCTTTTTCTTTCATCCATGACTCAGCCTCATTAGCATCTGCAAAGTACTGGTGAGCCTGAAGAGAATCATCCAGATCCTGACGACGTTGGTTGGCTCGCTCCTTTAGCTGAGCCCAATGCTGGCTCAAAGTGTTAACCCTCTGCTTAATTTCCTCTCCTGCAAAGTGCCCATCACTAATCATTTCCTCTCCAGATGATGTGACAGCTACAATTCTATGTTCATGATTATTTATTTCTGCAAGAACAGCTTGGTGCTTTTTAATTAGATTCTGCACACCAATAAGATCTCTGCCACGATTTGTGGATGCTGCAATAGGCTCTTTCTCTCTGATCCAGGCCTCTTCATCATCAATATCACGGAACAACTGTTGTACAAGGAGGGAGTCCTTCAGGCGCTCCTTACGGACTGTCATTGGCTTTTGAAGGGCATTGTAACGTTCCTGAAGTGTCATTTGTTTGGCCTTAATGTTCTCGGCATCAAAATGTCCACGATCTACAAATTGATCAGCAGCAATTCTGACACCAGTGATTCTGTCCTGGTGAGCTCCAACATCAGCCTCAAGCAAGGCATGTTTTTTAAGCAAATTCTGTACACCAGTTAGATCTTTGCCATAGTCTTCACTCATAAGCTGACCTTCAATTTCAGAAAGCCAAAGCTCAATGTCTTCAACACCACGATTAAACTGCTGTTGCTGCGATGCTTCCTCTAGCTTGGATCCCTTCCTGCGAGTTGCCTCCTCCAGAGAAGTCCAAAGCTGAACAATTTCCTCCATGCGACTGCTGATTTTATCGCTTGCATAATGGTCAGCATCAAGCAACTCTTTTCCAGTTGAAGTTATCTCTTCAATACGGGACTTGTTAGCACTTAGCTCTTGGTCAAAGTTCTGATGCTTTTGAACTTTCCCATTTAAGTTGGTTGGGTCTAAATAACTGTCATCTGTAGCAAATTTCAATTTCTCGTTGATCCAGCCTTTGGTTTCATCACAGTCACGTTCAAACTGCTGTAAACGATACGAATCTTCTAGCATAGTACGGCGACGTGCAGACATGTCAAGCAAGGCAGTGCGACGTTCCAGTAGAAGCTCGCGCCTCTGAGAAACATCATCTGCAGCATAATGCTGCCCTTCAATTAACTTTGTAGCAAATTCATCCAAAGCCTTTATCTTTTCCTCCTGAGCAGCAAGTGACTTCTCAAAGTCTTCGTGCTTCTTGATCAGAGCTTCAACTGAATCAATTGAATCTCCTAAATCTTCATTTTCAAGAAAAGCTTCTTGCTTGGCCATCCAAGTGTCAGCCTGTTCTGTATCACGATAAAAGAGTTGCAAATCCATACACTGCTCGTACAATATGCGACGTTCTTCCCACAAGGCCAGTAAAGCAGCTTTCTCTTGAGTAAGGGTGCTAAGTTTTTCCTTTACTTCCTCAGAAGCATGATGATTTTTCTCAACAAGCTTTTCCCCTGCCTCATGGGTTGTCTTGAAGCTATCTTCACGGGCATCAATTTCACCCTTGTGCTCTTGGTGACGTTCAAGTAGAGCTTCAGCTCCAGCCACATCCTTAGCAAGCTCATCAGCTGAAATGATGGCACGCATATCATTGATCCAAGAAATCAAATCACGGAAATCAGAGAGAAAACGATGCAAATAGTATGAATCATCTAAACGACGACGACGTTCCTGAGCCTTTGCTGTGAGTGTGGACCAAGAATGTTCAATCTCTGCTAATTTTGCCTTTGTTTGTTCAGCATGATCAGAGTGGATGCCACACAGACGCGTGGCTTCTTCTCCAAGGGTTGACACTTTATCCTCTAAGGCAGCCAGGTCACGCTCAAGACCCTCATGTTTACGCTGAAGAGTCTGTACTGAGGCTAGGTCACGACCGTAGTCATCAGAAGAGAGTACAACGTCTTTCTCTGCAATCCAAGCAATAGTCTCATCTGCATCCCTATTAAAACGCTGAATTTCATGTGCACCGAAGAGCTTCTCCTGTCGAGTAATAGCAAGTTGGCGCAGGCGTTGCCAAGCTTCATTCAGGTCCTTCTTGCGCTTTGTGATAACTTCCACCTCTGGGTGTCCTTCTGCTACCAGCTTCTCAGCAAGAGCATTTACTTCTGTGACACGGTACTCCTGGGCAGCCATATCCTTTTGGAACTCATCAAACTTACGCTGGAGGACCTCCACATGCTCCAGATCAACACCAAACTCTTCCGAAGTAACATAAGTTTCCTTGTCATTAATCCAATAACTTCATCACACTGGCGCTGGAACTGCACCAAAACTAAGGCTTGATTGAGACGCATTCCTTTGTCTGCCAGGCGGCTTAGGAGCAACTCCCACAGGCGGTGAAGTTCATCTGAAGTAAAATAAAGCATTCATATATTACATTATGTATATTTCCCTGACTAACAAATCTGGAATTGGAAGATGTATAAATCTGAAATCTGAAGTCGAGGGAAGGCACAGTAGTAGTCATCCTAAGAAAAGTTGAAAAGGAGTAAAGGTTTTGTACGAGAGGAGCGTGGACAGCAAACAAGTGAGTGTGAGCATGTTAGGGGAGGAGTTTAGGCAAGTGGTTTTACAATCTTGATGTACTAGTGGAGCACGAGCAAGGTAACATTTATGAAAGGACTCGGGAAACTGGTTAGCCAGACTAGAGTCCTGGATGGTAAAAATACACTGCCTGCATTCTGGAGGGGCATCATTTTACATTTGGCTAATTCCATTGCATTTTATATACTGTACCATACACCACCTCTTGTGGAGTATGGTACAGTATTTTGTCATCAATGTCTTTCAAAACCATATTTAATTCACTCAAGTTTTTATAATTATGATTTTAATCTAATTATGACTATACATCTTAATATTATAAAACTTAAGATTTACTTGCCCTTCCATTTTTTAAAACAACCACTGAGATAACCCAGCAGGATACATGTAAATGACTACTTAATACACACTAAAATTATTTAGAACAGCAAAAGTTATAGTCAATTTGTAAAGTTAAATGGATCAACTGATAATCTGGGAAAGATTGATAAAAAATAATTTACCCAGTTTCTGCCTGATGATATCTGAAGCAAAGTGTTGTTGGTTAATCATTTCAGAGCCAGTGTTATCCAGAACTACAATAGCATTGGAGTGTGCTGCAACCTCAGCTTCAAAAGCTTGGTGCTTCTGAATCTTAGCCTGGAGATTGGTGGGGTCTTTGTAGCTCTCATCAGAGGCAGCTTGAAGTTTCTCATGGATCCATGATTCCAATTCATCAGCGTCACGTTTGAAATACTAAAATAAATAAAAAATGTGTACAATATAAATTTCTTAAAATGGTAAGTTATTAGTTTTCAGTACAGTACTGTACATAAAATATTCAGTAAACAGTAATTAATTTAGCTGATAATATTTAAGTGTTATGTCAAATTATCAGTTTTTAATTAAACAAAATTCATCACATAACACTAAATTAAAAATTGCATTCTTACTTGGAATTTCCGGGAGTCTTCCAACTTATCCTCTTAAGACGTGCTTCTGCTCGGAACTGGGAAATCTCGAGCACTTGGTCACGCGATCTTGGATGTCCTCAGCAGTCTCCAAGATTCGCACTTCCTTAACCACAACGCTTCCCTCCATTTTGGCTTCCATAAGAACGTTCTTTCCTTGTAACTTAAAACTTTGTTCAAACCAGCTACTTTCGTTTGTGCATCAATTTGTGAAAACTGCTGTATTTTCAGCCAAAGATGGTGTTCAAATTTTATTTGGCTGAAAGTCAAAAGAACAAAATCTGAAATTTTTAAAGTAATAATAATACAAAATGAAATTTTTTATTTGACCGAATAAATAACAGCAACAAAATTATTAATCTTATGTCTCCCACATAGATCTACATTACTGAATTACTGATGCCAGTGTCACTTATGCATAGCTGTTTTAATTGCAAAGCGCCTCTGGGCAAGACAGTGATGGAGTGAATGATGACGAAAGTTTTTTTTTTCGCCACCCTGCCTTGGGGAATCGGCCGATGTGTCTGTTAGTTTGGAAATTAGGAGGAGGTGGGATTATCAAAACTATTATCCAGAGACTGAGGAGGGGTTGTTGAGGTGGTCGCATGAGAGAAATGGAACGAACAGAATAACTCAAAGTGTATAAATCTGTAGTGGGGGGAAGGCGGGGGAGGGTGGCCCTAGGAAAGGTTGGAGGGAGGGGGAAAGGAAGTTTTTGGGAGGGCTTGACTTCAGCAACATGTGAGCGTATTTGATAGAGTGAATGGAGACAAATGGTTTTTAATACTTGACGTGCTGTTGGAGTGTGAGCAAAGAACATTTATGAAGGGATTCAGGGAAACCGGCAGGCCGGACTTGAGTCCTGAGATGGGAAGACAGTGTCTGCACTTGAAGGGGTGTTAATGTTGCAGTTTTATAACTGTAGTGTAAAGCACCCCTCTGGCAAAAGTGATGGAGTGAATGATGATGAAAGTTTTTCTTTTTGGGCCCCCTGCCTTTGGGGGGAAACCCATTTTTTAAAAAAAAAAAAACTGGGGCCCCCCGGGTTTCAAGCACCCCCAAAATCAAATTTTAAAATGTAATTTGTGTGCTTTTGAAGTGTTTTTTGGGGGGCTAAATGGCAACCTATTGACATTAGTATTCCAAGGAAGAAAATTTGTTCGGTAATGGCATTGGCAGCCTTCTGGAATGAATTATTTGTAACTCGGGGCCCTTATTCTTTGGGTCCCCCTTAAGCAAACCAGTTTTATCTTTTAAAAACTTACCTTTTGAAAGAAATATGCATAACACAATGAATGCATAAATTTACTTCTATATGTGCACATCTTAAACTGTTAAAAAAAACTTAGGCCCCTGGAAAAGGGGGTTTAAAAAATCCACAAATTTGGGGATGTATTATAAGGGAATGGAATGTACAGACAGTTGGTAAAAAAAAAGATAAGGCCCCGCTTATGAAAAACTTGCATTACCTATTTTTTCCCCCAAAATTTTTTTAATTAAAAAAGGGGATGCAAAAAATTAAAAACAAAATTATAAAACATTAAACTTTTGCAAAAAATTTCCCAAAAAACCCTTATATCCCCAGGCAACACAAGAGTAAGTTTCCTTATATACATGCTACCAATGTTTTAAGTAAAAATTTCGGGTTTTCCCCATATGTAACATAAATCCTGGGGAAAAGGGCCCCCAAATTTAAAAAACCCATCCCTTATTTAAAAAATATTTTCCCCAAATTTTTAAGCAAATACTCAATATACTTATATTGTAAACTGTTTCTATTTTTTCCATTTAGTTTATGAAGGGAAATTTTTTAATTTTTGGACAATGCTCTGGAAAGGGGGTTTTTGGGGATGTACCCCCCTTTTTAACCCCCCTTTTTACATCTTTTTTATAAAAAAATTTTTATTCAACCCCAAAAACCCCCAAAAATTTAAAAAAAAAAAGAGACCCCCCCGGGGGCCAGTGACCATATGGTGCTTTAGCTTTAGTCATTTAGGCTGGGGGGGAGGGGAAAAAAAACCCCCCAAAAAGGGGGAAAAACCCGTTTTTAAAAAAAAAACTCACAGGCATGGGGAAAATTTTCCCGCAGGGGGTTTTAAGGGGGGAAAGGGGGAAAAGGATGGACAGACAATAAAGAAATGATGGAATACGTAGGGGGAAAATCAAGGGGGGGAGAGGAAGGGGTTTTACCCCGGGGGAAAAAAATTTAAAAGGGGGAAAGGGCCCGAAAAAAACCCCCGGTTTTCCCCCAAAGGGGGGGGGGGAAAAAACTCAAGTGTGAGAATGGGAAAAAGGGACAAAAAAGGGAAAAAAAACCCCGTAAACAAAAAAAAGGGGGGGGAAAGCTAAAAGGGGTAAAAAACCCTTCCCGGGGGGGGCCCAAAAAAATCGAAAACGCCCTGGGGGGAAAAAAAGTCCCACCCCAAATCCCTGTACAGTCCCTCAGAAAAGGGAAAAAAACCCCGTTAAAACCAGGGGGATGGGTGAGGAGGATGGGGGAAACCCCAAAAAACGATCAAAAGGTATTTGAGGAGCTCAACTTGGGGGGTTTGGGAAAAACCCCGTGGGGGGGGCGAAGGCGGGGGGGGGAACGGGGGGGGGGGGCGTCCCAAAAAAAAGGGGTGTATCAAGTGCTAGAAAACATAAAAAACAACTGAGGAGGAGGGGAACAGTTACTCATTTTTTGATACCTCAAAAAAGGGGATGGGTCCGGACAATATCCCCGTGGGTTCCCTTGGGGGGAAAGGGGGTGGGGGACTGAGTGTGCCACTTACCCCAAAAAATTTAACACATCCCAAAATGGGGGGAATCCCCCCGGGGGGGGGAAAAGGGCCCAAAAATTTTTTTCCCCCTTTAAAAAAAGGGCAAAAAGAGGCACTAAAAAAAAAAACCCCTTACATGTATAGGGGCAAAGTCCTGGGAAAATCATCAGGAAAAAAATGGGGGGCACCCCCGAGCTGAACAGGATAATAAACCCAGGGCAGGTTCCGGGGAAAAGGGGTCCTGTGTAAAAACCCCCCCAGGTTCTGATAAAAAAAAAAAGGGGGGAAGGCAAAAAAGAGAAGGGTGGGTTGATTGCATTTTCCTGGACTCGGGAAAGGGTTTTCACAGTTCCTCACATGAGATTGGAAAGAAGTTGGAAGAAAAGGGATGAAACAGGAAGGGAAAATGGGAAAAAATCAGGGGAAAACCCCACAGGGGGGCAACAAGGGGCATGGGTGCGGTGGGGATCACAGTGGGGGCCAAAGGCAGCCCCCCAGGGGGGGTCCTGGGGGGAGTGTTTTTTTGGGATATGTAAACGAATGGGGGGGGTGGGATAGACTTCCCCGGGGGGTCTCTGTTCAAGACACTGTACACCCAAAAAACTCAAACCCCCCTAGAATATTCCAGTCTGGAACCCCCCCTGGTCAAAAAAAAAGTAAAAAAAAACAAAAAAGTGCAAGGTTTGCGAAAAAGGCTAGTTCCACAACTCAGGGGGCTGTCCTATGAAGAAAGGGTTGGGGCCCGGACTAAAAAACTGGGAAAAAAAGGGTCAGAGGAGACATGATTCCCACATACAAAAAAACTGCGAGGGGAATCGACAAGGTAGCAAGGGGCAGGAAATTTTCCCGAGGAAGGGAAAACAGGAAAAAAGGGGCCCCCAACTGGAAACTAAAACTCCCGATGGGGTCAAAGGGATGTTAAGGGGGGCATTTCTTCAGCTAAAATAGTCAGGAATGGAATAGTCTAGAAAAAGATATAGTGGAGGGAAAAAAAACCCCATGGGTTTTAAAACAAAAGGGGTTTATAAAAACTCATGGAGCAGGGGAGCGGAGACCCTGGGAGGAAGCGGGGGCGGGGCCAGGAGCTGGTCTCGACCCCCCGCAACCCTTAGGTGGTAAACTAAACTATTTTTATTATTAATTATTATTATTATTATTATAGGCACAGGTACACATAAGTACAATTATCATACAGTGTAAATTACTTAAAATTACCAAAAACAAATAAAAAGTCAAAGTGACTTATTCCCATTGAGGTCCTTGGCAAAATAACACTAAGTTAGAGGCAAGTACACGGTTCTGAGAATCACAGCACCACCCAGGTCTCCTAAGTACACGGTTCTGAGAATCACAGCACCACCCAGGTCTCCTAAATTGGAAAGGAGATTTTACAGGCATAAGAAGTTTTAGAAAGAACTGGGTAAAAAAATGAATAATGAATGTTACAGTATTATATTATCACCCTGGACAGTAAGTGGAAGATTAGCTTTGGCTATATTATGATACTAGGCATGTAGTGGCACATAGTGTACCTCTCCTCAGGGTGGCAAAGTATTTCTGGGTGCCACACCCATATCTGCCATGGAGGGAGTTAGGACGAGAGGCAGACTGAGACTGAATTACCAATTACCTCTACATTATACCCTCAATATCACATTGCGTCAGTTTTAATTCAGAATACTGCTGTTAAAAGTGCAATGCAAATGATGAGTCACTTCTAATTTAAGTACAGTAGAGATAAAAACGTCTCAAAGCTACAGAAGAAAAAGTAGAACAAAATTATGACTTGACAACCGGAACGGCGGCGGCCCCCAGTTAACTTTCAGTGAATAAGGAACTCTTCTTCCTATCAAGGTTAAAAGTTACACTAGGAAGTACACTGAACCAAGATTATTACTGATATTTATTAAATGAATCATGGGAGACATATCAAGCAGTAAATGTTAATTAGAGGCTAGCACCGGTGGATTAAAACAGCCTTGACCTGCTACTACCACCTTTCTCTTCACTTTATGGCTGACAACTGCTATTCAATGATGAACAAGTCATGATGGAATAAGTCACTAACAGTGCACTGTACAACCTGTAATAATAATTACAGTGTTATAAACAAGACAAGAGGTGTGTAATAAGTAAGTCACTGGACATTAATACACTATGTCATCCACCAAACACAAAGTTTAAAGACCTTTAACCATTTCGAAATTATACCCACTTCGCCATAGCCAAGATGCGACCTTTTAGAATCATTTCAGCCCTCGTAGAGTGGCACATGCCTGGAGAAATGATAATATTAATAAATAACCCGAAACATTATAGAGTGGGTGGGTAGGCAGTAATGTCGGGTTGGGTGGGTCGCCCTCCATCTCTCCTCACTTATACTTACACCTCGCCCCTCACCATCACTACACTACATTCATCTAGCACACAAATTCGAGTTATTTAGCAGAGGACAATGGATATTATGTAACTGTTTACCTGGTGTGTGTTGTGAGGAGTGTTAAGATACAACTTCCTCCTCCCTGGACTCCTGACGGCTAACTATCTGGCTCTTCCAACCACCAAACATCCCATACACACTCAACACTTCTATCTTAATTTCTCATGCACAAGATGACAAATGATTCTAACACAATGAGGCTTTTTCCCATTCTAATTACATAGTTTTTACGAATACATATAGTATCGTGAACGATGAAATAAGAAAGATTTATATAAAAAACACAAGCTGTAGCAGAGAGGATGAGCACTCCCC